>RJWH01004632.1:0-82363 GCA_004363575.1 Solenodon paradoxus
CCCCGCCGCCAACCCCGCCCCCGCCGCCGGCCCCGCCCCGCCCCCACTGGCCCCAGGTCTCACACTTGCTCCATCTGCACATCCTCCTCATCCTCCTGGGGCAGCTGCAGGTAGGGGTTGTCCCTCGCCGGCTGGAACTTGTAGCCCGTGAGCACGAAGAAGGTGAGGGTAGAGCCCTCCACCAAGAGCTGGGGACGAGCAGCGCAGAAGTGTTGGGTCAGGTACCCCCCTGCCCCGCCCACATGCGCCGTCCACCTGGGGCGTCAGGGTGCACCTGGTAAAGCCACTGCCACTGGAAGGGCACGGCGACCCGTAGCAGGATGGCGATGATCCGTGTGAAGTAGATGTAACAGATGACCTGCAGGGACACCGGTGTGCACGGGCGGAGGGGTCACCCAGGCTGTGAGGCCACAGGACCCCAGGGGATGCCTGGGTGGGGACACCCGGCTCACGGGCAGATGGGGGGATGGGGGAGGGTCTGCAGAAGCAGTGTGTCCCCCCTCCCTCCGGCCGAGTGAGAAGGGTCCCTACCATGACGTAGTAATGGCGGAACAGCTTCAGCTTGGCCAGGCTCACCGCCACTGCGGGGCAGGCAGAGTGGGGGTCAAGGGGAGGCGGGGCAAGGAGTGGGGGCAGGGAAGATATTTGGGGGTACGTTTAAGCGTCAGGGAGTCTGGAGGAGGGTGTTTGGGGGCCACAGAGGGGCAGAGGTGGGAAAGGATGGGGTTCACGATGGGGTGAAGGCTGGATGGAGGTGTCTGAAGGGACAGGGGGTGCAGGGTGGCACTCCCCACCCAGGGGTGGGAAAGGCAGGCCTGGAGCAGGAAGGGAGCTTGCAGGGCTCACCCTTCCCATCGGTGCCAGAGGCGTCCTGGAGATGCCGGATCGACCTGGTGGGGGTCAGGGGACAGGGGGCGTCAGCAGCGACTATGCCCCATCCAGTCTATGGGGGCTGCGGTTGGGGGTCCTCACCAGACCACCGGGAAGAGAATGGCACCACAGCAGATGAGGTCCACCAGGAAGAGGATCTCCTTCCAGAGCCCGTAGTCGCTGGCACCCTCTTCACGGGACTCAATGACGATGTAGGCCACGTTGGCCAGGACCTGCGGGGCGGGGCGGGACGGGATGGGTGGCTGCGCCCCCGCCGCCTGTGCACCTGCACCCACCAGGTTAGGTACCTGGCGGGCCTTCTTCCCCCCTCGACGCAGGTACCTGCAGTGGGATGACGATTCCGAAGATCTTCTTCTCCTTGTCCGACAGGACATACTTGACAAAGGCCCAGCCGGAGCCGATCAAGGCGATGGTGATGAAGAAGAGGGCACCCTTCAGCCTGGAGTGGGGAGAACACAGGTGACCCGGGAGGGCAGGCCCTCTCCGGCCCACTGCCCGGCCACCTGCTCGGCAGAGAAGGGCACTCACAGGTGTGTGATGTAGTGCATGACAGCGAGCCCTTCGATGGGGTGGCCCTGGCTGTTGATGAAGTAGTAGTTGATCTGGAGGTGGACGGACAGACGGACAGTTAGGCAGAAGGATGGCGGGTGTGGGGATGATGGTGGTTTAGGATACTGGACCGATGCACACTCAGCAAATCGAATGAACTGATGGTTATGATCAGGACGGGGAGGGGACTCAGAAACTCGGCAGGCAGGGTGACAGCAGGGGCGGGAAGGCCAGACAGGCAGACAGGCAGGCAGACAGGCAGACAGACAGACGAGGGGGATGAGCAGCTGGCTACGGGGATAAAATGGGTGGCCGAGCCGGACGGTCGGACAGACAGAATGACCCACCGCCAGGGCCTGCAGAGATTTGGGGAGTGGCCTGTACTAGTTTCTCCGGGGACCAGGGGACCCCAGCCCAGGCTCTCACGCTGTGGAACAGGAGGGACACACTCTTGGTGAAGGCCAGGGCCGCCATGAGCCAGTGGATCTTGAAGACGTTGTACCTGGCAGGGAATCGGGGACAGAAGGGGATGGAGGGGCGTCAGCAGGGCCGGGGCTGGGAGGGTCTGATGGACAAGGCGAGCTGGGGAACCCCCAGGGGCAAGGGCTTTACGTGTTCCTGCAGAGGATGGACACCCAGAAGAGGGCGGCGGCCAGGAAACAGGCGGACATGACCAAGTAGAGCTTGAAGAGGGGCATTTCCGCCGCCGACAGGAAGCCCTCTGGGTTCTTCTCTCGGATCATGACCTGGGGAGGGCCGGGGAGCAGGTTGCACCCCCCAGTTCTGGGCGTGCAGGGCTGCCACGGTGCGCTGCTCGTGTCCCACATGTGCTAGCCAGGCGTCTCCCACGGGGTGCACTCTGGCCCCCCGCCTGCCCGTCCTCCGCTCACCGTGATGTCGAACGGCTGCTCGTGGCCCGGCTGGGAGTTGTAGCAGTTGTGGAAGTTGAGGGTGTACTGGCCTTCCTCGGCTCTGGAGCCGATGACCACGTGGAACTGGGCGAGGTGGGGAGAGGTGGCAGGAGGCCTCAGCTGGGGGGGGGCGGTCCGCTCCGGGGAAGGGGGGCCGCGGGCGCTCAGACACTCACGCTGAAGTTGTAGGTGTTATTCTGATAGCTCAGACCCATCACCAGCTCCTTGTTCTGCCCGCCGGGGCCCTGAGTAGACAGGGCCTGCGGTTACCACTGGTCGCCCCAGGCCCCGGCCCAGCCGGCCCGTTCCTCCCTCCTGCCTTGGCAGCCCCGGACCTGCGGGCCTTCTGGAGAGCCGGTGGGCTTTGACTTGGCCTTGCCAGCTGCCATGGTGGTCCCTGGAGGGGATGAGTAAACGAGTTTAGACGTGGACAGAAAAACAGGCGGATGCTCAGAACGGGCCTGCCCGGCCCGCCGCCAACCTGACTCACCGCTGCTGTTCTGCGCGGTGACCGTGTGGGCGGGCTTTGAGGGCCCTGCTTCGGGGGGTGTTTCGGGGAGGAGCCCAGGAAAGATGAACAGCTTCTTCTGCTCCCCATACTTACGTACCTGGACCCTGCGGTAAGCAGGGGTGGGCAGAGGGGGACGAGGTTGGGGGGCTAGTCAGGCAGGCAGCCTCTTGGGGCCTCTCCGGCTCCCCTTGGGGAGTCGGCTTCAGGCAGAAACAGTGGTCACAAAGTCTGCGCCACCTCCACCAGCCAGGGTGCCTTCTGGACACCCACTCACGCTCTCCTGCCTCAGTAGGTTATTTACAAAGAACACACTGGGCGCCCCCTGGTGGAGCAGCGGTTGGGTCAATGGCCTCTGAAGGAGCACAGGACACATACGCTTAGGTTAGTCTTGGGTGACGGGGGAAACAACCAGTGTGAACAATTAAATATAATAAAGATACTTCTTCGTCTTCTCTCTTCCTACCTGTCTGCCCGCTCACCTTCATTCCTGTCTTAAAAAAAAAAAGACATATTGCATATTGTATCAACGGAGAGGTCAGATGGTATCATCACTTAGGATCGTCTGCCTGGGTCCAGATGCCAGCTCTTGGGCGTCCTTTATTCCCTCTTTAGAAGGGGGACACTAACTGCATAAGAAGTCAATGAGCTGCTACGTAGAAGGTTCTCAGGATGCTTGCTGGCCCAGAGGAAGCATTCGCCAAGTGTGAACAATAGTCAATCATTTTCACGCAAACCCTCCTGTGTCCCTGTCTTCTGCCCCAAGACCCCAGTACCCTCTGCACTGCCCTCCTCCCTTGTTCCCACAGTCAGAAAAACTTGAAGGTGAAATGGAAATGGGAGGGGTTCTTCCTAAAAGGGGGAAGGCTCTTTCCGGCGGGTTGGTCATCCATCTGACTGGCTCACGTGGGTATCCTGCCCAGGGAAGCACAACTGATGTGAGAGTGTGTCCGCTCTCGGGGAGTCCCTGGCTCCCCAACTCACTGCAGATCCTTGGTGTTGATGAGGAATAGAACCAGGAGACTGCTACTGTTTCTCTGGAGAGGACAGTCGGGGGTGTCCCGCGTCTGGGGAGAGAGAGTCTCGGTTACTGGTGTCCCCCTGCCCAGCCCCACCCTGTCTCCTTCCCATTCATTCTTGCAAGGAAGGGTCTCCTCCTGCTCTCGGGTCTGGGAAAGAACAGGGGCCTTCGGGTTCTCGATGCAGGAGACAGACAACTTCTCTACCACCCCTGCCCCTTATCCCATCAATGCCCCTTGTGCTGGCACCCTGGGCCCCTGTCCACTTACTGAGTAGGATCGAATGCTGCCAGAGCGAACCCGGGTCAGGCTGAACCCCACCTGGCAGTTGGAAAGAAAAGGAGAGGATGGGAGGCATTCCAGGGACACGCCAGATGGCTGGGACAGCCACCTCTTTCAGGAATCATTGAAATGTAACTTTGAGCTTAACTGCATGCTTACTATGTGCTAGATCCTGTGTTTGCTGAGTTTTCCCACAATCCAGCCTCTCTCCTTTAGTCCTCTTTAACTCACTCCTCTCCTCCGCCACTCAACTTGGATATCACTTCCCAGGAGACCTTCCTTGTCTTCCGAACCTAGACGCCCCCCTTCCCTTTCCCCAGTTCCTCTGGGTCCTGCCGCCTTGACTTGAGCCAAGCACATAGCTCCCGGTCTGTGTAAAGACCTGTCAAATAGGGTTTACAGGTGTAATATCCCCACGACATCCCTGAGGAATCGTTAGGAGGGTACACACGTGTGGAAACGGCTCTGCTGGTCACCCAGGAGCTGTTCGACTATAGTTAAGGAGTCTGTATTGCCGGGGCTTGCCTACCCCCCACCGCCTCCTACACAGCGCATCAGATATTATCATTTCTACGTTACAGATGAGGAAGCCGAGGCTCCCAGAGGCTCAGGGATTTGCCCAAGACCTCATGCGTGAGAGGCAGAGCTGGGATGTGAATCCAGAAGTGGGGGGGCCTCAGACAAGAGTGTGCCTCCCTCTCCTCCAGCAAACTGCTCAAAGCCCCTCACCAGCGGGGTCTTCTCTTCCGTCTCCTGGAAGCCCAGGCGCAGGAGGCTGAGGTTCACCTCCAAAGAGCCGTTGGTGTAGAAACCGAAGCTGTTTAGCGGGATGTCTGCTCGCTTATCCCCCTGCCGGAGACCAAGGAGGCGGAGCCGGGTCAGACTCCTTCCCAGCAGTCCCGGTCCAGAGCCTCACCCCCCACCTAGCACCCCCTTTTTCTGGACAGGTCCAAAGGATAACAGCAGAAACTGAGAGGGGGATCCTCTAAGGGGACTGTGGGGGATTGGGGGCACCCGAAAGCTCCCCACAGTGCTCCCGAGATCATCATCTCGGGGTGCCTGGCTCACACGTCCCAGAACATCTTTAGCTGCCAACTGAACCCCACCGGGAGCTGAGATTGCAACTGTACCCCCGAGATCCCAATGTGTCCAGAGGACCCCATTCTAGAACACCCAGGGACCCCCATCTTGGCAGCACCAAGGGTCCCTACAGCTTCCAGGATGCTCCCCCAAATTTCGAAGACGAGGAGTCGGGGAAGGGACGGGGGGGGGGTCCCAGGGGAGGGAGGCCCCGCCCCAAGTGGGCGGGGCATGCCCCTGCCAGGCTAGTCCGTCGGAGAACGGAGGGGGATCCTCGGGCGGGACCACTCCTGGCCCGGAAGCGGGGGGCGCTGGGCCGCTCCATCCCACGTAAGGAGTAGGGGAGGAAGGACGAGACCACTCCACGCCAGGGCTTCTCCGGGACGAAGCTGCGTCCCCCGCCCCGTCCGCCACTCGGCGGGACTCACCGTCAGCGCCAGCCGGTGGATGCGCCCCGAGCAGCTGCCCAGCAGCAGCAGCAGAAGTAGCCGCTGCCCCGACTCCACGGGACTCCCGCTGGTGAGCCCCCTCCTCTCGCTCACTGCCATCTCTGGAGCCACCGCCTCCCCTGACACCGCCTCTGACGCCCCTAAGCCCGCCTCCCCTTGAGCCAATCACCGCGCGGTGGCGTCCATCCACCCAATCAGCGATCGCTTCCTCGCAAACCCGCCTCCTGACGACAGCAAATAGACAACACCAACTCCGAATGGGAGTGCGGATGCCGCCTAACCCCACCGCCAATCTCACCAGTCACTGGAAAGATGGCCCCGGATGTAATTTGATGAACAGTCCACCTAACCAATTGCGATGGAGCCGATATCCAGCCTGAAAACGGAAGCTCGCCAACCACTCTTAACTGACAGGTCAGGCCGGGACTACATTACCCGGAATGCAGCGCGAGCGGACACGCGTCACGAGGCATCGCAATAACTGCATTTCCCAGTATCCCCCAAAGCCGGACTTCCTCTTTCTTACCCCGGTGATTTGGCCCCCATCCAGAAGTCAGGCATTTGGTATACACACGCATCTGCTGAGGCCTGTCCTGTTCTCCTAAGTGTGAGGCTTAAGCCTGGCCCCGGGCTAAGTCTTGACCCTAGGATGACCTATAACCCAAGCAGAGACCCCAGACTAGGCGGAGCTGGCTATTCCAGAGTGAGACAACGGGGTGTCCACCCCCAGACGTCAGGCGGCACTTGTTTCGCGAGGCTGAGCCCCTGCCTCAGTGTGAAAGCCAGACCCTCCCACCCGCTCTGACCTTCCATCTACACTGAGCTTTAATCTAGTTGCACCGCCTACTTGGGCTGAGCCTGACTCCTAGACCCTACTGTGAGCTTCACACCCTCAACTAGGTGGCTGTCGCCTCAGCTAAAGCTCCGACCCCTAAGTCCTCATCCACACTGTGGATGTCCTGGGATGAATCCCAATTCCATTTTGAGTTTGAGATCCAGGCTGAGCTACTAAATCCAGCCCAGGCTGAGCCCCTGACTCACTGATCTTTCCATTTCTGGAGCACAGCCCACTTTGCAACTTGAGCTTTTTTAGCAATTTTAGTTCAGAAGCCACCAGCAGATGGGGCCAGGTCCCTGCAGAGCCGTCAGTTCCAGTGTAGACTCCCGGCTGCTAGCCTCTTGGGTTCCCAAGTATAGTGCCTGGGGGCCCGGAATCCCTGCTCCAGCAGGGTGCCCGTCACCTCCGTAGCCAGAGAGAAAACTCCAGAGGGAGCGAATGAGCGTGGGAGCCGCTGGGATCGCTCCCCTTTCATCCCTGGGCCTCACCGGGATTAACAAAGTGTGAACACACTTTTACGAGGGAGGCGACAGACTTCCTAGCCCCAGGGTCGGAGGATCTGGAGGGGCGGGGTTGGAATCCCAGGCCATTAAATCTGGTTGGGCCTTAATGATTGACGTTCGAAAAAGGGCAGTACCAGCGCGAGCAGGACAGGTGTGTGTGGGGGCGGGGGTATGCAAGACCTGGCCCCGGCGCCCCCAAGGACGTTCCGTTCTTAAGTTTCCCAGCTCAGACTTTGAGGGAGGGAAGGCAGGATGCGGTGCGGGCACTAATGGACCCGGCTTTGGCGGAGACGCGTCCAGGACCGGATCGAAGTCCTCCCATCCGCCCTGTGGCCGGAGAAACCAGACCATTAGTGGGACGAACGGAGACGTCTGGAGCCGAGCCGGGCCGGCCCGCTAGAGCCGAGTAACCTCAGGTTCTCCTCCCTGCGACGGGGTCGGGGAAGGACCTCTCGGGTTGTAGTTTTAGGGTCTTGGAGTTTGAAGGAATGGTAGACTGGAAAGAAGCAAGGAAGAACAGCCCCAGGCGAGGCTGGGGTGGGGAGTCTGCGAGATTTGGAAAATGGTTGGGGGTCCTTTAAGGGGTCGGTCCTGTGGCGTCGGGGTGGCAAAGTTCTTTTTAAAGGGAGGCGGGGCGTCCGTTGGGCCACGCCTCCTTGGGGCCCGTCTTTCTGGCGCAACGCTGGAGCTCTGCGTGGGTGGGGGCGTGGCAGAGTCTTCGGGGGCGTGGCATAGGCGGGAGTGGGCGGGGCCGGACCGGGGCGGGGTCGGGCGCGCCACCCAGGGCTGAGTCTCCCGACGGCGGGTGGCGGGCGGCGGGGACCGGGTGCGGCGGCTGCGGCGGCTTGGGCGGGAGCAGCATGGATTGGGGGACGGAGCTGTGGGTGAGTTCGATCGGCTTGTCTCCAACTTTCCCCTTCCTGGGGGGTCCAGCCCTATTCGCCCCCCCCGCACCGCTTTACCCCTGCAATACCTTAGCTCGGACTCCGCGTTTTTCCTTCCACCGACCGCTAGAGTCACCGTCTCCGCCCTTTCTTGGAGTTTCCCCTGGGTGTTTCAGGACACTTTTGGGGGCAAAGGGCGACCTTGTGGGAGCGGCGTGGGGAAACTGAGTCACGGGGTTCAGAGTGAGGAGGGTAGAAGAAATCTTGGGACCAGGCCGGGACGGCCGGACGAGGTCACCTATTTTGAGCACCCTGGCTGGGCCGGCGGCTTATCTTACGGCCCCTGGGTCCCTGCCCGTCGTCCGCCTGTCCGACTGGGGCGGGGGAGGGGACCCTTTGGCCGCTTTCAACCCCACGTGGGACCTAGAAATCCTGACCGCCCTTTCCGACTCCTCCTATCCATACCTTGGGGCTTGGGACGCTCTAGGAGAAAGGGGGCTACGAACCTTCCCACTGCTAGCTCGCCCTGCCCATCCCAGGCACAGGCTAACCCCCCCCACCCCCCGCCGCCCCCCGCCCCAGACCACTTCTAACCAGACTTCAGGAAGCCCCAGAAATTTCCCTCTATCTGGCTTGGACCTCTGACCCCTCCTTTTTCTGGGGGCGGTGGCATCCTTGAGTTCCTGGGTGCAGTGGAGTAACAAGATCACCGGCTCCCCACAACACTTGTCCCCCGCAACCGTGATAATTCTCTTGGAGGTGCAGTGGAGTCAGTGGGGGGAAACTGAGTCACCCGTCGGGGAAACCCAGGAAGCATGAGGAACCTGGTGTCTGCTCCCTGACCATTGTGAGGGCCCCCCAAGCTGCGGGGAGCTGCCCTTCTGGTCCTGACTCACGCCGGGCCGGCCGGATTTTCCGGAATCTGGGGGGGATTAGGGGAGCCGGGGCAGGGGGAGTGGCCCAAGCCCATTACACATTCCCCTTGGCGGTCTGGAGACCCGGACCCTTTCGTCCGGCTGGGGCCCCGCCTCTGATCCCTGGCCCTTCCCGGGAAGGGGAGGGGGTTCCCGCCGGTTTCCTGCCTCCCCCCGCGCCTAGCCGGGGCGGGGCAGGGAAGCCACGCCTCCTCGGATCTGGGAGTCTGGAAGCTCGCGGGTCGCCTGGCTGGCGAGCAGTGAGGGTCCCAAAGGCCTTGACTCCCTGTCCCCACTCGCCTCCCCCCACCCGCCGCAGGATCAGTTTGACGTGCTTGAGAGGCACACGCAGTGGGGACTGGACCTGTTGGACAGATACGTGAAGTTCGTGAAGGAACGAACAGAAGTGGAACAGACTTACGCCAAGCAGCTGCGGTGAGCCCCTTGGGTAGCTGGCGCGCTCCGGTGCGGGGCGACGGGTCCTGGGCACGGGGCTGAGACTTCCTCCCTCACTCTCTCTCTCTCCCCATAGGAACCTGGTGAAAAAATATTTGCCCAAGAAACCTTCCAAAGATGACCCTGAATCCAAGTAAGGATGAAGAGGGGACTCTGCCAGGGCTAGATTGGGGGGTGGCAGGGGACCTCCACTGGGCCACCCAAGCAGGCTCCTCACCTCTCACCTCCATTCCCACCTGGAAGGAACGGCTTGGATGGCAGGGTCAGGATTACCTGGCAGTTCGATGGATGGGAGGCTTTAGCCCTTATTCTGGGCAAGTGACTTACAGTTTGTGCCTTTATCTTTCCCATCTGTAAAATGGGTATGATGAGAACCAGTTAAGTCAAATGTGTTCCAGCAGCGCCCGGGCAATAGCATCGTGTGGCGTGAACATTTCATTCAATATCACGTCCCCAGTTCCGGAATCCAAAAAGTTCTAGAAATGTGGGTTTGGTCCCTTGCTGGGCAGTAACCAGTCCCCTCCCCTGCCTTTATGGTATTGCTAGTCTTGATTTTTATTCCACGTGGTCTGCACATTAGTCCCTCCCACTGCAAAAATATTGATGGTATTTGATTATGCTGCCCCCAGCCAAGACAGAGGAAGCGAAAACGATGGATAAGCATTGTATCCTGTTTCTAACAGCCCCTCACCCCTGAAATTCTGAGTTCCATAATGCATCTCACTTAAGCCTAGGGGAGAGAGCAAGTTAAGAGAGCTGGACCAGAAGTTATCATTGCTTTGGGAATGAATGTCTTGTGACTTGCCTTTATCCTGGGGTATCTGGCTCCTGGGGGCCCTGACCTGCGGGCTCCCTGTCTTCTATCTGCCCCTCAGGTTCAGCCAACAACAGTCCTTTGTACAGATTCTCCAAGAGGTGAATGATTTCGCTGGCCAGCGGGAGCTAGTGGCTGAAAACCTCAGTGTCCAGGTGTGTCTCGAGCTGGCCAAGTATTCGCAGGAGATGAAGCAGGAGAGAAAGATGGTGAGAGGCTGCCTCCCTGGGCTTGACTGAGGGTCCCTGTCATAGCCCAGGACAGCTTTGATGTTCTGCTTTTCACAGCATTTCCAGGAAGGCCGCCGGGCCCAGCAGCAGCTGGAGAATGGCTTCAAACAACTGGAGAATGTGAGTCTGGAGGCGTGGAGGGTGCACTTGAAAGGTGGCTAATCTACAGCATGGCTCCTTCCTCTGCCCCAGACAGCCCTCTCCTCTCCCCCTCCCCCTTTACACTTTGGCATATCTGTGGTCCCCGTTTGTTGGGTAACTTATCTCCAGTTCCCAGAACCCTGGTTTCCCAGCCCCAACCTTGGGGATGGCAACTCCTTCATTTTGGTTCCATCCCTGATGCAGAGTAAGCGTAAATTTGAACGGGACTGCCGGGAGGCCGAGAAGGCAGCCCAGACCGCTGAGCGACTAGACCAGGACATCAATGCCACCAAGGCTGACGTGGAGAAGGTGCTGGTGGGGTCTGGGACAGGCTTGGGGGACAGGGTGGGATCAGCCTAGACGCTGCCAGCAGTACCCGCTTTGATATTCCTCAGGCCAAGCAACAAGCCCACCTTAGAAGTCATATGGCAGAAGAAAGCAAAAACGAGTATGCGGCCCAATTACAGCGCTTCAACCGTGACCAAGCCCACTTCTATTTTTCCCAGATGCCGCAGATATTTGATGTGAGTGCTCCAAGTTCCCAGCTCTAGCTCTCCCTGAAACGCCCCAAGTTAACCAACTCCTACACATTCATCAAAACCCCAGCTTCAGTGCCCCAAATTCTAAATAGAAAGGGAATTAAAAAACAACAACAAAAAACAGTAACTGTGAGCCCTGCCTGTTACTCAAGCTGTTCTTTCTACCGGGTATCTTTCCTTTTGAAACTCCTTATTCTTGGCACACCCTGGTGGAGTACTTGTTGAGCACAGTCCACATACAGCCCGTGGTCCCAGTTTCGCTTCCTGGTGCCAACAGGAACAACCAAGAGGAACAACTAAATACGATAAAGTGCTTCTTCCTCCTCTCTCTTTCTTGCCTGTCTCTGCTCACCTTCATGCCTGCTGCACTTTTCCTTTTTTTTTTTTTAAAAAAAAGAGAGAAAAGAAAGTTTAGAAAAAGCAACTCCTATTCATTCTTCCAAACCCCAGTTCTAACAGCCTTTCTGAAAGCTCTCAGATTTCTCCTTTTCTGTTTCAGCCTCATAACTCCACTCTGTTCCACCTTTGACTTTTTCCTTAAAGCCCTGGCTCCTTTGCCACCTCCTAAGCAAGGGAGAGTCCTCAGAGTCCCCTCGGAAATCTCCCCGGCCCTGTGAATCTCCCCAGGGCCGCACTGGACTGGAAAGTCTCTGTGTTCGTGTTTGTGTTTTTCCCCCTGGAGGGCAGCGTGGGGCTGGAGCAGCGTGCGTTCCTCGGCGTGTTTGTGGAGTGAGTTCCTCTACCATGAATATCTCTGAACCTCTTGCCCTGGCCCCTTGCAGAAGCTGCAGGACATGGATGAACGCCGGGCCACCCACCTGGGGACTGGGTATGGGCTCCTGTCCGAAGCCGAGCTACAGGTGGTCCCCATCATTGCCAAGTGCTTGGAGGGCATGAAAGTAGCTGCCGGTGCTGTGGATGCCAAGAATGTAGGTGCGGGGTTCTGGGCCCGGGGGCGGCTGGGAGTCGGGGGTCAGCCCCCCCATACTGACTGCCACCCCTTCCCCAGGATTCCCAGGCCCTAATAGAACTGCACAAGTCTGGCTTTGCCCGCCCCAGCGACGTGGAATTCGAAGACTTCAGCCAGCCCATGAACCGTGCGGCCTCAGATAGCAGCCTGGGCACCTCTTCAGACGGGCGCACCCCGGGCCGCAGCCGTGCCAAGCGCTGGCCCTTCGGCAAGAAGAACAAGGTGGGGGCTGGGACCCTTGGGGAGGGCTGGATGAGTGTGAATGGGGACAGTGGGGGGCCCCACTGAGTCAGCCCCAGGCGCCAGAACTCTGAGTCCTGGGCAGGAATTTTCCTCTTGGCTGCTGGCCCGGACTGGAGGGAAGGGAAGGCGGGCGGGCCATTGGCCTGGGAGTCCCCCGAGGCTGAGGAGGAGCAGGGAGGGGGGGCTCCGGCCCCTGTCTGCTGCTCAGGATGCTGGGAGAAGACCCGTTTCAGGAAATCGGAGCCGCGTGGGGTGCAGGACTGGCCTTCGGAACTGCCTGGGTTTCTCTCTGCCCCCCTCTCTGGGTCCCCGACTCTCAGGTCCTGTTTTTTGGCAGCGAGAGGTGGTGAATTTGGACTTTCCATGTCAAGCATATGCCTGAACACCTCTAGTTTTTTTTTTTTTTTTTTTTTTTTTTTAGGAAAGATGCAGGCAGGAATGAAGGCGAGCAGGCAGGCAGGAAGAGAGAGGGGGAGAAGGCATTTACCCATTTTATTTAGTTGCTCGCCTTGGTTGTTCCAGCCGCGGGTCTTGAACTGGGTTCCTGGGGATGTTTGGGAACTGCGCCCAGAGTGCGCTAGACTGCTAGGCCGCCGGGGTGCTGCGGCACCTCTGGTTTATACCTTTTGGAAACCTTGAATTCCTCACGACTGGTGCTCCGAGACCACTTTGTTTCTGCATTAGCACCCCCAACCTAAAACCCCAGTTGCAAGCCCTTCTGATAATTTCCTGCCCGTCTGCGCTTCCTCTCTGTGACCCTCCACCTGTCTGGGCGCCTGGCTCCTGCCCGTGTCTCCCCCTCGTCTAGACTGTGAGGCCAGGAAGCGGGCTGGGCAGACATGCGCAGAAACGTTCTAGCTCTTGGCCAGCAGATACCGGGCGCGGGGCGGAGAAGGGGGCACGCAGGGGTCTGGCCTTCTGACTCACAGTCTAGTGCCCTCCCGCCACCTCACACATTTTTCTGTTACTCTCTGCATGGATTTTCTGTGTGTAATTGTGCATCCTGAGTTGTGATTTTCTTACCGTTTTTTCTTTTTGTTTTTTTGTTTTTCTTTTCTCCATTTTGTTTCTTCCTTTTTTTTTCCTTAATGGCGTCCGTCGGGCCATCTGCCTTCTCTACGTCCCACCCCACCCCCCCCCTCCTCCGCCCGTTCCCCGCCCCGCCCCCGCCGGTAGCCACGCCCCCCGCCCCTGTCCCCCCTGGGGGGGCCCCTGCACTCGGTATTACCTAACGGACCCCCGTCCCCCCGATCCGGCCTCGATCCCATGGCCATACTGAGTGAGATTAGTAAATCGGTCAAACCGCGCCTAGCATCCTTCCGCAGCTTTCGAGGAGGCCGTGGGGTAAGTGAGGCCTCGCTGGGGACGGACGAGGAGGGGGCGGCCCCAGCCTGCCCAGTGGCCGGGTGGCGGGACCCAGGGGCTCGCTTCCTGCCGCAGGCTGGGCCCCCTCCTCCCATCCCGCTTTGCCCAAGTGCATGGCCTTGCCCTCTAAGAACCTGGGACAGGGAGGAAGGTTGGACTTGGTGGGCCTTGAGGACGGGATCTTCAAGCCCGGAGCCTGAGAATCCACCATCCCCAGCTCTCGGCTCTCTTTCCACTTTGCAGACAGTGGTCACTGAGGATTTCAGCCACTTGCCCCCGGAGCAGCAGAGAAAGCGGCTTCAGCAGCAGCTGGAGGAACGGAATCGGGAGCTCCAGAAGGAGGTGGATCAGAGGTGAGGGGGCCAAAAAAAAAAAAAAAAAAAAAAAGAAGGGACACATGAATGACATGACTGAGCTGGTATTGAAGAAACTCTGCTTCCCACCCAGCAAACCCCAGCCCCCCTCCCCCCTTTTATAGATGGTTTTCTAGGTGATTCCACCCACACTTAGAAGAACCGGTTCTTTCCCCTGGTATCTAAGTCATTCCAGCAAACAGAAAAAGAGTTCGAAGATGCCCAGGCACTTCGGAAACGGGTAGAATCTGGATGCGAAAATCCATTAAGGGGAAATCAGGAAGATTCTAGGCTCATTTTACTTCACTGGTGACCTAGAGGCCAAATCCCAGCCAAGCGTGTGTGAAACGGCACCTTTGAAAATGAACGGATGATGCTGGTGGGACTTAGAAGGCACTCGGCTGGAGCTGGCGGACCCGCCCGTGACTCCACCAGGGGGCGCCGGACTTTTTTTTACCCTGAATACTCTTTGCATTACTGGGGGAGTACCAAACAGCATCATTTTCCAGAGGGGAAATTTGGTGATGTCTATTTGAGCAGGATGATTTTTTTTTTTTTTTTTTAAGGACTGGTGCAGTCAGGAATGAAGCTGCGTAGCAGACAGGCAGCAAGAGAGAGGAGGGAGAAGCACTTTATTTTTCATTTAGTTGTTCACACCGCTTCCCCCCCCCCCCCCCGTCGTCGTCGTTCCCCCACCCCCTCCCCCCCAGGGGTTGTGTGGCCTGCGCTCCTTCCGTGGTGGCTGACCTAACCGCTGCTCCGCCAGGGTGAGCCAGCATGAGAATTTTCTTAAAACAACCGGGGGCGGAGGCAAAGAAATGGGGTGTGCCATTATGACTCAGGTGGCTGAGATGGCTGGGTGTGGACCATGTAAAGTCCAGGAACCCAGGTTTTTGACTCAAGGCCAAGGGAAAAAAACAAAAATGAATTAAAAAAAATGCTACTTCCTCCTCTCTCTTTCTCCTTCCTTCTTCCCCCTTCCCTCCTTTCTTTTTCCCCCTCCCTTCCTCCCTCCCTCCTTTATTTCCTTTTCTCCCTGCCCTTCCCTCTCCCTTCCTTCTCTTCATCTTTCCTTCTCCTTCGTCCTCTCAAAAAAGAAGAAAATGCTGTTCTGTTCTTGTAATGCAGATGTTTTTCTGTAAAAAAAAATTCTAGCGCCCCCTGGTGGAGTCATGGTTTGCTCAGCCGCCTCTGGCCAAGCGCATTCCACTCACATTCCCCAGCCAGGAGCAACCAAGATGGACAACTAAAAATAAATTAAATAAAATGCTTCCTCTTCTCCCTACCTGCTTGCCTACCTGCCTTTATTCCTGCCTGCAGCTTTCCTTAAAAAAAAAAAAAAAAAAAAAATCGTTTATCATATTAAATTAAACAACCCCCCCCAAAACCCCACCAAAAAATCATGGTTACCCATGTCATAATCCAAACACTTAAAATAATAAGAAACCTGCCAGATTTAAAAAAAAAGTCTCTTCCAAGGAACAAGATCCTCTTACATAATCGGAATGATGTTTGCCTCTGTGGACAGCCAAATTCTGTTTTGCTGTGTGCCTAGAAATTGTTAAAAACGACTTGCTCTGGTGTAAAGGTTCATTCAGAGCTCTATTAGAGTTGCTGAGTTTTGGGGGTGTAGGGGTTGAAGGCATGTGCTCTGAATTCAAGAGAGACTTTGAATTCCAGCTGTGTGGGCCTCTCTGTGCCTCAGTTTCCTCATTTGGATCCAGTTACTAGAACGAGATTTAATGTCTTGCAAAGGTCTCTGCTTATAACCATTATTGATTTTTTTTTTTTTTTAACGACAAGGTACACGCGGGAATGAAGGCGAGCAGACAGGCAGCTAGAGAGAGGTAGAAGAAGCACTTTATTGATTTTATTTAGTTCACACTGGTTATTTTCCCCCTGAACCCTTTGGGGGTGTCCGTGGATTGCGCCTGGGGTGCACTAGACCTCCGGGCCACCAGGGGGCGCTCAGTATTAGTTTTTGAACAGAGGGAATGCTGGGTTGAGAATCTGGGTCTACTTTTTGAGTGCTCCCCAACTCAACTGCCCTTAAATCCCTGCATAGTGCGGTACGCACGATAGTCACTGAGCGCATTGGTTTAAGAACTCCCCTCGCATATGAAAATCCGTCCAGGCTCAAGCCCCTTACAGCGTGTTCTCCCTATCCACGGGTTCTGCATGCAGGTGCGGCCAACCGCGGATGTAGCTGCGTGAAATGCACCCACGCACAGCCCAAGGAGGACATGAGGACCCGGGACTAATGATGAAAATAAACACTGAGCACTTACAGAGCATTTACTGTATACTAGGCACTATTCTAAAGTCTTTAGATGGGTCCACCAGAACTCTCAAGTTTTCCTGAGAGATTGTGGGCAGAAGTGGGCTCCTGTCTTGGTTAGCGCGGCATTTCTGATGCTCAGGTCTTCAGTAGGCACTCAGTGCAGGTGTGAATGCACGTACCTCAGGTACTGTTGTCATCTTCCAGCCACTCGCATGTGATAGAACTATTATTATTCCCAATTTTCTTGCTTTTTCTTGTTTAAAGAAAGGTGCAGGCAGGCAGCAAGAGAGAGGAGGAAAAAACACTGTCTCATTTTGATTTAGTTGTTCACACTGGTTGTTCCCCCCGCCCCCGGCCCAGGGTCTTGAACCAGGGACCCAGGGATGGATGTGGGACAGCTCCGGCATACCCTTTATTGTTTTCATTTCGTTGTACATCTTGGTTGTTTCCCCCGGTCCTGGGACATGAACCCAGGACCTTGGGATGACTGTGGACTGCGCTCTTGGCCGGAGCAGCGGACCTAACCACTCCTCCACCAGAGAAAGACCCACCTTGCGGATTTGAATCCCGGCAGCCACGTACTTGCATTGCAACTCAACCCCTGGCCAAGTGTGCTTTTTTGGCTCCTTGCTAGAAAGCTCCTATTTTGGACTCGTTCAATCTCATGTGTCTGGGTCTCATCTGCTGGTATCTGTCCGGCCTCAGGGAAGCCCTGAAGAAAATGAAGGATGTGTATGAGAAGACCCCGCAGATGGGGGACCCTGCCAGCCTGGAGCCCCGGATCACGGAAACCCTGAACAACATCGAACGACTGAAATTGGAAGTGCAGAAGTATGAGGTCAGAGTCGACCCCGGGGAGGGGCGGGGAGGGGAGGGGAGGGGCTGGCGGGCCTGGCTGAGTCATGCCTGCTGGGTGGGGTGGGGGGCCAGGACGCCTTAGGGAGCATCCAGCTGTTTGTCATCAGTGCCTTGGGTGTGCATGGGTCAGGAGGCGAGTGAACCCCGGAGGCTTGCCTGCGAAGTGACCGTGGGACCCCCGCTTTTTTAGGCTTGGCTGGCAGAAGCTGAGAGCCGAGTCCTCAACAACCGGGGGGACAGCCTGGGCCGGCAGGCCCGGCCTCCCGACCCCCCAGCCAGTGCCCCGCCGGACAGCAGCAGCAGCAGTAATAGCGGCTCACAGGACAATAAGGAGAGGTGAGTGGGGAGGCCGGAGAGGGTCTGATCGCCCCACTCGGGAGCCAGGAGGCCTGTCCTCACCAGTCGTGTGTCTGTCCCATCAGCTCGGAAGAACCCCGCTCTGAGGAAGGCCAGGACGCCCCCATCTATACGGAGTTCGATGAGGATTTTGAGGAGGAACCTGCATCCCCAATAGGGCACTGCGTGGCCATCTACCACTTTGAAGGTTAGTGCGGGCAGTCCGCGTGTCATGTTGTGGGTGGGCTGACCCCACTTCTGTGAGACAAACACATGGGACAGGGTTCTGTGCTGGCATCTAAGGGGAGGGGAAGAGGCGGAGCGGTCCCAGCAGGAGAAGAGCAGCCAGGCCAGCAACAAGGAAGGACTGTGTGATGCCCAGTGGTGATCGCTTAGTAATGACATGTGGTCTGGTGGGACTTGACACAAAGGACAGGGTCAGTGCAAGGAATTTTGGTACTTTAGACAAAAACCCAATTTGGTGCCCCTGGAAGCCCTGCTCTAAATGTCCTGCCTAAAACACATGCTGCTATAACCATCCCAGTGCCAGAAATGCCCAGTAACCCCCATAATGCCAGAGATAACCCCACATTGCCAGAGAAAACCCCCATAGTGCCAGAGAACCCCAGTGCCAGAGATAATACCCATAGTGCCAGAGAGAACACCCACAGTGCCAGAGATAACCCCACAATGCCAGCGAGAACGCCAGTGTCAGAGATGACCCCATAGTGCCAGAGATGACCCCACATGGCTCTTAGCTGCAGCTCGACCACACTGCAGTGTTCTGCTCCCTTTGAAGAAACAGGTGCACCGGTGAGGGGACTCTCCCCACGGCTCCTGTCTCCTTACAGGAGCGGGAACAGCAGCAGCCACGACCCACTGCAGTCATGCAGAACAAAAGGGACAGCAACTTTTGGGTCCCCTCCACAGCCTGGGTTCCACTGCCCCTCTTGGCCTACATGAAAGACAGCCCTGGCTTATGAAAAGTGGGACAAAATTAACATTTATATTAAACTGACAGGGCGGTCAGGCAATGTGAAAAACAAAGGGGCACTGCCCCCACAAAAACGGTACTTACGGTCCGCCTCATTATGGGAGCAAGGGATGCGTGTCCTCGGCTACACATTTTTAATGCTTGTCAAGCAGACCTGAGCTCCTCACTGCCCTGACAGGGTCCAGCGAGGGCACCATCTCCATGGCAGAGGGCGAAGACCTCAGTCTCATGGAAGAGGACAAAGGCGATGGCTGGACTCGCGTCCGGAGGAAACAGGGAGGGGAGGGCTATGTCCCCACTTCCTACCTCCGAGTCACGCTTACCTGAACCCAGCCGGAGGTGGGAAGAGGGGGGCTGTCGGCTGCTGCTTTGGGGCACCGGGGGGGCCCCCAGGACCTACGCACTTTATTTCCGCCCCCCTGCCCGCCACGTGGCTTCGGCTGAGACCTGTGTAACCTGCTGTCCCCACCCCCCCACGCCCCTCCTCGCCCCCACCGGACCCTCTGTGCCTCCCGCCACCGATGTACATACTCATGTTTTAAGTCTTTTTCCTTCCTGTCGCTCGGCTCCGGCCGTTGTGTTTTATATATAAAAAAAAATGATACCAAGCTCCCGGAGTCTGTGTCTTGTGAAGAGATTAAATACTGGGCCGAGGAATCAGATGACACCCTCCTAGTGGGTCCCACAGGGAATAGGGAGGGGGAAGTGGGTGGGAGCACCCCCTTGGTCACACCCTGCCCCTTCCAAAGCACAGCTTACTGAAAACAGGTAGTGCCTACTGAGTGCCGCCCGGGGTCCCAGCCATTCTCCAAACGTGACCTCATTTAAACGCAGAGCTTTCATGCCCATGACAGCCCCTGGAAAGGACACTCTCACTTTTAAGTGGCAAACAGGCACAGAGAGGGCAAGTAAACAGCAAGAAGTCACACAGCGGCACAGCTTTAAGATGGTGTTTGAACCCTGGCTTCTTACGTTCTCTTATCACTAAAACTTTCACAGGCACCCTTTGTTGGGGGGTCCGGTGGGAGATGGGACTGGGGGCTTCTAGACACCGAGTCTTAGTGTGGGCGACGAGGCTGCCCTCCCGCGGAATCAGCGTGCATTTGGAGGGAGCAGGCTGGGTTCTTGTAAAACTGGACGGCCTCTTCTGTGAGGCAGGAGGCTGGCTGCCATAGCATTTGGCTGTGCGAGGAGCGGTGAGTGACTTCTTTTGACTCCATCGGGGATCTCAGGAAGCCTGGGTGGACCGGTATCAAGAAGCGGGTCTGTATTTTCAGCGATCAGGCTCCAGACGCTGTGACAGGACGCTGAGGATGCGCTGAAACTTCGCTAGACGTGTGGCCCGGGAGACTTGAGCGCCCTTGCTCCCCCAGAGCAGGCGCCTTAAAAAGTTGGTGGTCAGGGCCTCCTTGAGTCTTGGATTGGGGCGGAATCCTGGGGGCGGGGCCAAGTAACTGAGGGCGGGGCCAGGCAGCTACTTGGCCCCAGCTCGCACCTGCTGTCTCCCCTAGGAGACTTTGACCTAGTGGGGCCCCAGGGACTCTGCCCCAGGCAGGCATTTCGGACGACTGGGTGGGGTTAGCAGGGAGCAAGCATCCAGGTCTCTGCAGGAGTGGGGTAGGGGTGAGAGGAGGGAGTGGCAGAGGGCTCCGTGGAAGGTACACAGGGCTGCCTGTCATAGGTGCAAAATAGGAGGTTGTACTGATAAAGCCGGCACAGGGGTGGGATTTGGGGTAAGGCCTCCCAGTGTGATAAGCTTACAGTTTGGGGGTGGGGCGGAGGCCGGGCCTTACTGGCGAGAAAGGAGTCCTAAAGTCACAGGGAAGGCAGGGCTGATGGAGATGGGGGGCCCCGGGAGCTGGCTGGGAGTTTTGCGGGGGATGGAGATCCTCCCAGGATGAGGCTCTCCCATAGGGGAGGATGGGAGTGAGACCCCCGTGGGTGTGTTTCCGGGGGGCGGGCTCGCTCCTCTGGGTAGCCTCCCTGCCAACACTCATTGTTTTCGTGCTTGGGCTGAGAACCCTTCAGGGAGTAGGGTCATCCCATTTCGGGTGGGACTTGGGGTAGAAGGGCTCTAGTCTTTGGCCAGGTTGGTTTGGGGCACCCAGTTAGAGCGTGTGGATGCTCCTGAAATCAGGACTCTGGCAGCGAAGTAGGCACTCACCTAGAAGGCGCCCCAACGCCACCTCTCGGAATTTGGGGGCGTCCTGGGCCATCTGTCGCGCCCCCTGCAGGATGCGGAGTAGCCGCTCACAGCTGTCCTCTAGAGCTCCGGGGAGTTCCTGGCCCTCCAGCAGCCTCACGGCAGGTGCCACGTGCGGCAGCGCCACCTGGCCCGGGGCGCAGGGTCCTGCGGAGGAGAGGGCCTGGGCTGGACTTGGGGCAGAGGGCAGGGCCCAGGGTGACAAGGGTGGGAACTTGGGCTGAGTGACCCCAGGACAGAAATAAGGGGAGGAGCCTAGGACCAACACAGAAGGGGAAATGTAAGGTCAAAAACCTGGTTTAAGGCAGGAGGTGGGGTCTAGGGCAGTGAGGGCGGGGCCTAGGGCAGAGCGAGGGCGTGGCTTAGAAGGAGGCGGGGCCTAGGGAAGAGCGGGGGCGTGGCTTAGAAGGAGGTGGGGCCTAGGGAAGAGCGGGGGCGTGGCTTAGGCAGGAGGTGGGGCCTAGGGCAGAGTGAGGGCAGGACTGAGGGCCGGAAGTGGAGCCTAGGATAGAGTGAAGAGTTTAGGGATTGAACCCAGCGCTGAGATTAGCACTAGGTGGAGCCCAGGAAAAGAGGGTGGAGTCTGTGGATAAAGGCAAGGAAACTAGGGAGATGTGGGTGGAGCTCACAACAGAAGCAAAAGGCAAGGCTTGAGACCTGAAGGCTTGCAGAGCTGGTCCTGAGTCAGGGACACAGTTTAGGGCTGGGATGGAGAGAGATGCGGATCCCGAGCTTTGTCCCAGGATAAAATGAAGACTGTCTGGGACAGAGGGTGGAATCTGGAAGGGGGCGGGCTTAAGACGGAAGCCGGGGCGGGGCCTAGGACGGCAGTAGGATTCGGTTCAGAATTGGCTCCGCCGGAGGCCTCTCACCAGTGCCCTCATCCAGCGCCCGCATCAGCGGCTTCAGCTCTTGCTCGAAGGCCAGAGCGGCCTCGGTGTGGGTTCTCCGGAGCTGTCGCCACGTGCGTTCCAAGCGGGACACCTGGGGAAGAGACCTGAGCCAGAGTCTTCTCCCCTCTTCCTCATCACCACCTGCATGCCCACCCCTGCTCCCCACGCACCTGGGGCAGGAGCAGGGCGCCCATGACCGCAGCCAGTCCTGGCAGGTCCCCGGCCGCCCCGGGCCGCAGCGCCAGCGCCAGCTCCACCAGGCCCCGCAGGGCAGCGGCTCGCTCGTCCAGCGACCTCGCGCAGCCCAGCACGGCCAGGGCCCCGGCCAGCGAAAGCGCTTCGTGCCTGCGGGGGTAGAGGGCAAGGGTCTGGGGGCAGTGGGGAGGTTTGTTCTGCGAGAATGAGCGGCGTGGCACTGCCCAGCCCCCCAAGGGGCGGGGCTTGAATGGGGGCGTGGTTTCGAGACCCCGGCTCACCTTTCCAGCAGCTCCAACCTCAAACGATGCCCCTGAGGGAGTGTGAGCAGCTCCAGGCCAGAAGCGACCCCCATGGCCCCTCGCTGAGCACTGGTCACTCCCAGGAGACCTGTGGCCTGGAGGAGGTTGGCGGTGGGGAGGGAAGGTCAGTGAGCAGAGAGGGCCTGTGAACTGTCTCGGGGTGGGGGGGGGCGCGGGGGAGGTGACGACGACGATGAGAGGACGCACTACCCAGGACACAGGAACTCGGCAGGTGACTCACCTGGCAGTTCACCAACAGCAGGTGGAGGGCGGTGCCCTCAGGGTGGTGCTCTAGGAAGAGGTCCCCGAGAGTACGCAGGACTTCGGCTTCCAAGGGCCGGTTCTGGGGGCCCAGTAGGCCCGAGGGGGTGTCAGGGAGGCACAAAGAGACTTCAGCCTGTGGTTTTATGAAACGTCTGTCTTCCTCTTCCTCTTCCTCCTGGACCTCCCACCATGGGCTCTCTGGCTCTGGGCAGCTGTGACCAGTGCATGTGCCCTGCGAGCTGGCCACTCGGGGTACCAGCTCACAGTATGTTGGGGGGCGGCCAGAGGCATCAGGCAGCGCCAGTGAGGGAGTTCGAGCAGGCTTGGTTGGTGCCTTGGCATGAAGCTGGCCATCGGAGACTCTGAGGCTGTCAGCTGTGGCTCCCAGGGGGACTGGGGTCTTCAGCAACACCGGGTCACTTCCCGTCCGAGACAAGGCAGTTGTGGGCATAGTGGAAGCTGGTGGTGGTGGTGGGGGGTCATACAAGAGGGGTGAGTGGGTCCATGCAAAGATAGCTGAGTGGGGAGGGAAGGATTCATGGGTTATCACTCCCTAGTTCATCATTCATTTGACATATAAATGGTTATTTCAAACTAGCTTCCTATGACTTTGAACTTTATCCGAATAAATGCAACATACAAATAGTCGGGAAACAATCTTGTTTTTAAAGGAAAGGTGCAGGAATGAAGGCAAGCAGGCTGGCTGGCAGGAAGAGAGAAGAGGAAGAATCATTTTATTTATTGAATTTAGTTGTTCATCTTTAGTTGTTTACCCTCCCGCCCTGGAAGTGAACCCAGGACCTTGGGACATATATGGGCTGTGCTTGGCTGGAGGTAGTGGACCCACCTGCTCCTCCAGGAGGCATCACATGAACTTTCTTTGACAGGGAGCTTTATGCATTCTGAATACCTTTTAAATCTAGTTCTTTGCTTTGGCCCTTCTGAAGGAGGTAAATATTGATGGAACAAAATTAAAATAACACTATCCAAAACTACAGAAGGATCAAAGATATGGAATTTAATCAAACTTCCAAATTGTATCTTTTTTTTTTTTTTTTTTTTTTAAGTGTGTGGCTTGTTTCCTTTCAAGGGTATTAGAATTTAAAACTGTATCCAGACTTTGGGGAGATTATCTGCCAACATTTAAATAGACCCTGTTATAGGGGCTTAGAAACTTCTCATGGTTCTTGGTCTCTTTGACTAAGAGCTAAAGTCCTTAAGTACCTAGAGTAGGTTCTCCCACCCCCATCCCTCCAAAAAATTCCTTGAAATTTGAGTCCTGGGTCTCTCTCTGACTTCCCCCTCACTTGCACTTCTTCAGCTACATTCACCTACTTTTGGCTCAATGAACAGTTCAAGCTCTTGTTCTGACCCCAGGGCCTTTGCACAAACTGTTCCTTTTGCTTGGACTCACCTCCAGTTCTCTACATCATTTCCTCCCTCACCTTTACATCTTTATCCTTGAGGCCTTTTCCGACAATATTTAAAACCGCAATACTCATTCCCATCCCTGTACTCTCCATCTCCCTTACTTTGTAATACTTTTTTTTTTATTTTTCAGGGAAAGTGCAGGCAGGAATGAAGGTGAGCAGGCAGACAGGCAGGAAGAGAGGAGGAAAAAGTGTTTTATTTTAGTTGTTCATGCTGGTTGTTTCCATCCTCCCCTGGCCCCCATCCACCTGCCAACTGGGACTCAAACCCAGGGGTATGTGGGCTGTGTTCTTTGGAGGTGACTGATCTAACTGCTGCTCCACAAGGGGGTGCCACTCTGTTATAATTTTAATTTCTACCCCAAAGCAACCATCATTGCCTGATTCTTGTTTAGGGTACATCTTCCGCCACTGGAGCAAAGATGTTTGCCTTCCTTGCTCATAACTGTATATCAGGACTTAGTGCAGTGCCTGGCACAGCATGGGGGCTCATGTTGAATGGTGGAAGGAAGCAGGGCAGGTGGGGCAGATGGTGTAAGGCAGATAGAGGGGGAATCTTCTTTTAGGCAGTATGTCAGGGTTGGCTGTTTTGAGGAGCTCATGAGATAAGAAGGGGTCACTCATGAAAAAATGAGGGGAATGTATTTTGCAAAAGTGAGAATTACAAGTGTAAAGTCCCTGAGGCAGGAGTAAATTTGGACAGTTCCAGCAACTACAAGGAAGCTTGTGTGATGGAAGTGAGGAAGGCATGTGGTAAGAATTGCCAGGGAGGTCGGATATGGCCAGGACACATAGGCTCCTTGGAATAATCATCAACTCACATTTTTAAGTATCTACAAAATTACCTTTAAAAAATTTTTTTTTAAAGAAAAGATGAAGGCAGGAATGAAGGTGAGCAGAGGCAAGGAGGCAGGAAGAGAGAGGACGGAGAAGCATTCTATCTATTTTATTTAGTTGTTCATCCTGGTTGTTTGAACCCAGGACCTTGGGATGGATGTGGACTGCTGGACTGTGGTCCACCAGAGGCAGTGAACCTAACTGGTACTCCACCAGTGGGTGCACCTGTTTGTTTTTAAATCACCGTGACAACTTTGAGAGCATTCCGTTGCCATTTTCCAAGAGGTTTGGTCACCTGTCCAAGGTCATTCAGGGGATAGACCCTCACCTGATCCAAAGGAACCTTCTCTTGACTGGCCCATATGATCCAAACCTGCAGGTTGGCTGTCACTCCATTTCCTAGCCCTGGGGGCACAGAGATGGGGGAGATGTATATTCCCAGCTTCAGCCAGACAGCCCCCAGCAATATCCAGACGTGGCTACATCCACCACTGATCGCATCAGCAAATCGCATCCAGGGTGCTTCTACCCCCTTACTAACATGGGAGATTTATCTGATTGCCACAACCGGAGGGAGGGGTGGGAGGATTTCCCTTGTAGGCAGAGACCACGATCATGCTGAACACCCTACAATGCATGGGACAACGTCCCCCATCAAGAATGATCTGGCCCCAGATCGTCAAAAGAATCGAGATGAAGACCCCCTGGAGACAATAGGGCACATAGAGTAGATTAGGGGCCCCGTAAGTACCTGAGTGGCTCTCTCCGAGCTGGGCTGTCTAGGAGGGTGTCATCGCTAAAACTCCGTCGAATTGGCCCTTGTCGAGTCACCGGCCTGGAGGCCACAGCCCCCGTGGCCTGGGACAGTGGACGCTGGCGGGTCACATAGCTTCGAACTAGGTCGGGCAGGCTCGGGAAACGTTCATCCTCCAGCTGAAAGAGGACTGGGGGCCGGCCTGGCCGGGGCCGCAGGGCCACACGGAGCACCTCAAAGTGCAGGGCGGAGCCCCGCCAGCGGCAGGAGATCACCGGCTGGCCCCCGCGGGACCCCGAGGCACGGACCAAGAAGTCGCCATCTTGCAGAAGAAGAGCTTCAGCCCGCTGTGAGGATGGATGCCCGGGTGGGGGTGGGGGTGGGCAGGAGTTTTAGGCATGAGCCCATATCAGCAGTTAATGATGATTCCCTCTTCCCACATCGCCACCCAAGAGCAGGTGCTCCAGAGACTGAGTGGCTGGGTACCGACCCACCCCCACCCCCGCGGAATACCTTTGGACTACATTTCCCAGACTCCCTTGCAGCGACATATCATGTGACAACATTTAGCCAATGGGATGAGAGACCTGGCTCATCACCACCACTTCCCACCCTACCCCACCCCAACCCTCCGCCCGCCCTGCACAATCCTATTGGTTCTGTCCCCTGTTTGTCTGTGGTGAGTCCCCCAAGCACTAGGGGAGGGTGGAGTTACTCAGCCACCTGGAACTGTAGCTTGAATGAGTGAGTTCATCTGGGGACAGCTGGGGAAGATTTGTTACAGCCGGTGGTCCTGACTTATGCATCTTCCAGCCAGAGCAAAGGTGGGGTTTGCTGTGCCGGTGTGACTTCCAGAAAAGCCATTAGCTGGATCCTTCCAAATAAGATAGTCCCTTCCTAAATCCTCCTTTATGCCAGCCATGGTGGCTGGTATTGGAACCCGAGCAGAGGACCGTGACAGCAGAGAGACAAAGCGGGGCTGGTAATGGAGTTTGAGGACTGTCGTAATATACGGAGTAGATACAGTTGGGACTTTTGCTCTATGCCGGGCATCAGTTTAATCTCAAACATGTGAACCCATGCGCTCTTTTAGCGAGATGAAATGGTAGGTGCCCTTAGCCCCATTTTACAGATGGGGAAATGGAGACCCAGAGATATCAAATAGTTTGCTCAAGGTCACACCGAATGTAAATTGTCAGGCTGGGATCTGAACTCCTGCTGTCTGATTCCAGGGTGTGGGACTTTTGCCCTGAAGCTACATTACTCTTATGCTTTGATTGGAAGCTCCCAGGTCCGGGACTTCTGAACTCCTGAACTTGAGAAGAGGAAGGAGAGTCTCGGATTGAGAAGGAAATGCTGAGATGGGGGCTCTAGTGACCCCAGGTGTCTGGGACCCATCAGAAAACAGCAGATCCGAGATAGTTTTGTGGGGGCCTGTGGATCTCCTTCAACGTCTGCCACCATCCAAGGAGAGACATGCCATGGCACCAACCAACCGGCCACCCCTTCCAACAGACCTTGACCCTAAGTCCCTCCTCTGGGACTTGGGAGCCCTCAACTTCCCACCACACAATGCTGAGGGCTTGGGGGAGGCAGTACCTGGCGGGACAAGGGGCCATGGTACCAGGGTTGGCTGGCAAAGTCCTCTTCATCTCGTGGCAGCTGCATGGAGCTCTTGGGGATAGAGGGTGGTGGAAATGAACTCAGTTCTTCCAACAAGCCTCAGTCTTCTGCATCTGGAAAATGGGAATCATTATCCCTGCTTCCCAAACTTCCAGAGTGATTGGATTGACCATGCTCCTTTTAGTTTTGGCGACAACAATGCATGTTTTATCAGCCCTTAAAATGCAGCTCTTAATATCTGTCCATCCATCCATTATCTATCATCTCTCTCTCTACCTATTCAGTCATTTCTCTATTATCTGTTTATCAATCTGTTACCTATCATTTATCTATCATCTCTTACCTATAATCTGGCTACATACCTCCCTATTTGTCTATCCATCTATCTGTCATACATCCACCATCCAGCCATTTAATCTAGCACCTGTCTATCCATCTATCATCTACCTACCTAACAAAAGTTCAACCAAGTAACTCTAAACATCAAATTTGCTTTACTAACTGATTCACCCATTGAAGAACTCCCCACCTAACAAGTAGAAAGAAACTCCAAAAGTTGTATAACATGGAAGGCTTTTATAGCGAGAAAGGACATGAAACAGCAAAGAGGAAATTGTTTTCGGTGAGGCTACCATTGGTCACTCTTCCATGGGGGGACAGAAGGGGTTCATTCCGTGAATGTCCTTAATAACACAGGTGAGGTGATTCTACATGGTCTCATGAAAAGATACATTTCTGGCAGAGGCTGACCTCACAATGAAGGCCTCTGGGAGAGGCAGGAATGAAGGCGAGCAGGCAGGAAGAGAGAGGAGGAAGCATTTTATTGATTTTATTCTTGGTTGCTTTCTCCAGCCCCGGGACACAAACCAGATCCTCGGGGTGTGTGTGGACTGTGCCCAGCAGATTTAACTGTTCAGCTGTAAGAGCGCGCCACAGGTAATGTCTTTTTTAAATGCAGGTGAATAATTTACATTTTGTGAACATGAAATTAGCAAATTCACAAACAAATCTTGATGGGGTTGCTAGTGTGTGTCAGGAGCTGTTCCGGGCACTAGTTCCGTGCTGAGAATAAAGCAAACAGGGGTTTCCTGTCCTTGGGGAGGAGATAGTGATTAAGAAATAAAGCAGGCTCCCCTGGTGGCTTCGGGGCTTAGTTCATTCACCAATGGCAGTCCACATGCATCCTAACGTCCCCAGTTCAAGACCCAGGGAGACAACTGAGAGGAACAACTAAATAAAATAAACAAATGCTTCTTCCTCCTGTCTCTTCCTTCCTGCCTGACTCCTCACCTTCATTCCTGACTGCACCTTTCCTTTAAAAAGAGAGAAGTAGATGTGTGCGTCAATTAGAGAGATTTAAGCAGAAAAATTAAACCAGGGACGAGATACAAAGATTCAAGCGGTGGAGTTAAATTTTTCCATAAGGCAGTCAGGGAAAATCACTTCTTCAGCAACAACAGGAAGCTATTTTGAGGGAGCAAGCCAGGCAAGGTAGCTCTCTGTGTGAAGGAACAGTCCAATCAGGAGGAATTAAATTGACTGGCACCCATAGTTTCCTAGCAATCTCTGTGCACATGTAAGGAGCCTTGGGGTGCAAGAGAACCACCACACCTATACTCTCCCTTCCAAACTAAGGGCATGTTTGTAGAACAGTCTGCAAATGACAATTTTGTGTTTGCAGATTTCTTCTCAGTGCATTGTCATTATTATGATTATTATTGTCAGAGTTAGATCTCAGACACTTTGGAACTTACTTGATCATCTCACAGGCCAGATGTGCCTGGTGCAGAAAAATTGCCCTGGGTGGGAGGGAAGGAGAAGGGACTCATGTCTGCTTCTCCTGGCTCTCACTCCCCAAGCGGGGTCTACAGGATTCCAGCCTCCTGAGTCAGCAGGGCAGAGCGCCTGAAAGGGGCAGGATGTTCCCAGGTGACCCTAAGTGGCTTTAGGGGCGGGGCACTGAGCGGGGTGTTGGCACCAGGCACTGCATACCTGAGCCACCAGGTGTGTCTCTGGGATGCCTGTGAATTTCCTGTTTGTCAGCTGGGCCAGGTTCGCCCTCCAAGGCGATGGAAGCTCTGGGGTTCAGTGACGAAGTATTCAAGAAAGCATTCTTGAGCCTTCAAGTGCCGTTGTGTACGTTTACTGGAGAAAATGACGGTGAAAGAAAGTAAAAGCAGGAGATAGAGTCCTCCTGGGCAGAAAGAGCTGCACTGATTACTTTGAGAGTCTAAATGTCTACCCCGGGGGCGGGGGCTGGGGGGAGAGGCGGGTGGGGTCGGCTAGTTTTCCAGGGGAATAGGAGTCCCTAGAAGTTCAAAGGCAGAAGCAAAGTGGGGGGATTTTCCAGGAAGTTCTCCAGCTCTGTGACGTAGCCTCGGGCATTCCAGTGATTCCCAGCTCCTGGCTGCCTGGGGGGAATATTAGGTGGATGACGATATTACTTAGACTTCTAGTACTTAGGAGCTGGGTGTGGCTCAGGGCCTTCCAAGGTCCCCCCGTGATCTTTATGGGTCTGGAAAGATATGGGTCTGGAAAGAGAATGTGCTTTGGGGTCCTCCATTCCTCCCTACACTCCTGCCTGGCAGCCTCTGAGTAACTTCTGGATCTTTGGGCAGTGGAGATAGAAGGGGGTAGAATTAGGAGAAGGGGTGTGGTGAGGGGCTGAGGGAGAATTATTCATGCCCTGTAGGCTACACACGTGCGCATAGATGCCACACAGAACCAAAGACACAGAGGGACGTACGTGTGGGGACTCAGACTTGACATGAGGGAACCGGGATTGGTTGAGCAGGTGCAGAGCCAAGCTCCGTTCCGCCCCCCTCTATCTGGTGGGCCAGTGCTCCAGAAACAAGCCCGCGGGCTCCCCCTGGTGGAGAAGCAGATATGTCGATCGCTTCCGAAGGAGCGCAAACCACATACTCCTGGGTCTGGGTCCCGGGTGGGTGCCGGGGTGGGGGGAGTGGAACAAGCAGTGTGAACAACTAAATGAAAAAAAGAAAGAAGCCGGCAAGAAAGGAAGAAGATGGTCGCTAAGAGTAATTAGGGAAAGTGATTAAAC
Organism: Solenodon paradoxus; assembly: GCA_004363575.1. NCBI lineage: Eukaryota > Metazoa > Chordata > Mammalia > Eulipotyphla > Solenodontidae > Solenodon > Solenodon paradoxus. The sequence goes on from RJWH01004632.1 coordinate 29,971, forward strand.
GAAGTTGCGATCAGGGCGGAAGGAGCAGGCTACTTCAAATAGGTCTCTCCCAAAAGGCACACTTATATCACCACAGAGGGCCGGGTGGCCGAGTGAGATGCCGAGAGGATGGAGCTGAGTGGCGGGCAGTGAGACCACGCAGGTGGGTCCCGACTTTTCGTCTCAGTGGGATAGCCAAGGGAGGCTTGTCAGTGAGGGAGGAACAACGATCTGGTTTGTGGTTTAAAAATATCTCTCAGTTAAAAGTGGGAGCAGGATTTCCGTGTTGCAGAGGAAACCCGCTAAGAGGAGCACGCCCAGGTACGCCCAGGTACACACACAGGCAAGACACCGTGACCCAGGGGGCCTCTCGGATTCCTTTCTCCCTGCAAGCAGCGGCTCCACCTGGAAAAGAGGACTTTCCACCCCAATAACATCCTAGTCCTGGTCCTCCCGGGGCCCCTCACTCACCTGGCTCGGGACTCACGGAGCTCCCAAGTGACAGGGGAATGCAGACGCCTGCGCTCCTGGCTCCTCCCTCCCCGCCCGAGGCAGTTCCAACCTGCCTCCGCAGCGCCCAGTGGGAACGGAACCCAATCACCTGGTCCGGTCTCTGAAAACCCCGCCCCAGACCCCGCCCATCAGAGGACCCGCCTCCAACCCAGGCTCTCAGCCTACCCTCTGGTTCCCGCCCCGCCCCCTTAGGACCCGCCTTTCCCGCCCCTCAGAGTGATTGGTCACTCTTCCCCGAACACCACGCCCCCTTGGGAAACTCCGTTCGCACCCTCCCCACGACACCGCCCCCCAGATTGTTTTCCCGCCCTCCAGCGACTCGCCACACCCGCACCCCTGCCCCTTTGGGAAATAGAAGGAATCGGATTCCCCATTCCCTTACAACTCGCTCCCTCCATTCCCTTCACGTTGACCCTTAGCATCCCACTGTCCCTTAGGATGGGGGTCGGGAGCTGTCTGTCTTCTTGCCTCCCTGGGTTCCGGGTAGAAGGAGGGCGGCTCCTACGCCCTCTCTGGGGGAGGGTTTGCGGTGACGTAGGGCGCTTCCTCCACACCGCCCTCCTGGGTTTCCCGGAAAGGAAATGGAGTTGGGTTTTGTGGAGAGAGATACGGGAAAAGGTGGCAGCCTCCCCCAGGAACAGCATGATGGCTTTGAGCTAGATTTTGGGTGGGTAAAGAAGGGGCGGGGACATTCAGGTGGTTTCCCAGGATGGGGGTGTGGAGGAATGAGATGGGGGGGGGCTTTCATCATGATACCCTCCCCCATCATGAGACAAACGAGGTAGATACTCTTTTCATCTCCCCCGTTTTCCGGGGGCAGAAACGGAGGCACGGAACAGCTTAACCATTTGCCCGAATCGCTCCATTTGTGAGTGGTAGAGATGGGATTCAAAACCTGAGCCTCGGAGCCCTGTCCTGACTTCTTCGCTTTCATTTTCGTAGCCCCGCAGTCTCTGATCATAATTCTAAGCGGTGAAGACCCGTTTACATTGACACTCAGAGAGCCAAGGATGCTTAGGGATGAAAAGCTTGGGTGTCTGTAGGACCGCAGGACGCGAACTTTGAGGCTGAGGTTTTCGTGTTAATGAGGGAGAGACACCAGGCTTGCAGTGGATGAGGGGACTGTCTTTCCCTCCCGCCTAGATTGGGTACCGAAAGTAAGGGTCTAGCGCCCCCTATTGGCTACAGGTATTTTTAAAAAATCTGGGGGGTGTGTCGCCTGGGATGGAATGGGGGAGGGGAAGCTACTCACAGCTTTTGGGATGGAAGGAGATGGGGAGACCGATCTCTTAGACAAGATGATTTCAGGTAGTGATATGGACTCTGAAGACAGTAACTGTTAAACGAATTAATTAACGACGCTATAGAAGTCTGGAAGAAAACCCAAGGATGGGAGTGGGATGGGGTTATCCAGCAGGTCACATAAAAGACACATTTCTAAATAGACCATAAATAAATAAACATAGGCACGCCCTGGTGGAGCAGCAGTTGGGTCAATCGTCTCCGAAGGAGTGTAGACCACACACCCCTGGGTTCGAGTCCCAGGCCCAGGGGGGAAGCAACCAGTGTGAACAACCAAATAAAAAACAGAATAAAGATGCTTCTTCTTCCTCTCTCTTCCTGCCTGACTACTTGCCTTCCTTCCTGCCTGAACTTTCCCTTTGGCAAAAAATAAAAAAGGAAATAAATATAAAGAAACATCAAGTTTGGCGCACCCTGGTGGCCTGGTGGTTAAGTTCTTGGCCTCTAGTTGATGTAGCCCCACACACATCCCAAGGACCCAGGTTCACAACCTGGGACTGGGGCTCTGGGTAGGTGTATAACTAGGATGAGCAACCAAATAAAAGAGATAGAGTGCTTCATCCTAGCCTGCTGCTTTTCTTTAAAAAAACAAATCAGAAGCACCCTGGTGGAGCAGCGGTTGTGTCAATTGCTTTCTAAGAACGCAGGTACCATACCCCTGGGTTCAAGTCGCCCATCTGGGGTTGGGTGTGTAATGAACAGTAAAATGAAGATGAACTTTTCTTCTTCCTCTCTCTCACTGCCTGTCGACTTGCCTTCATTCCTGCCTGTGCCCTTCCCTTAAAAGCAAAGCAAAGCAAAACAAAACACAAACAGAAAAATCAGTTTTGCTGGATGATCAGGGCATAATGCCAGAGAAGTCGGAGAGAGTGGGGAAATTATTGTGATTTGCCATGGGAGCAATTTGGCAAGACTCGATGAGAAAATGAAGGACTTAGCCACAAGGCAGTGGGTGCAGCCCATGCAAAGGTCCTGGGGCAGGACCAGAGCCTGCATATTTGGAGGAACATGGCGGAGGCCCTACTGACTGGAACCAAGTCATGAAGGACGAGTGTGGAGGAGGCTAGGCCACGGAGGAATTAGGTTCTGTAGAACCTTCTGGGTACAGGGAGGACTTTTCCCCCAAATAAGGTGGCCTGTGAGAAGAGGGAGGAAGACTGTGACTTGAATTCTGTCCTCAAGCTGCCTTCTGTTTCCAGAAGGACAGGCCACGGGGGAGCGAGAGGGAGGGGACCAGGGTGGAAGAGATTGACCAGATCCAGGTATGTCATGGCTCAGGATGCAGGCAGCCAACAGAGGGTGGATTTCCAGTGTGTTTCAGAGGGGATGTGGAGGAATGCAGCAGGTTTCCGAATGGGTAGCCTGAGTCCGCGAGCAGCAGCGCCCTCCCTGATGAGCTGGTGGGACGGCGTGTGTGTGGGGGGAACAGAAGCCAGGGACTGATGGGGCTGGGCTGGGCTGCAGGTGCACCCCCCACTCCTCCCCCCTCCCCCCCATGGCTCCTCCTCCTCCACCCCCTCTCGGGCGACAGTTACAGGCAAAGAAGAGGAAGTGGTAGCTAGTACTGACGGGCTGGCGGCGGAGGCGCACGGTGCCGGGGCCAGCAGCCGGGCGCCATGGAGCTGTGGCGACAATGCGGTCACTGGCTGATCCAGTGCCGGGTGCTGCCGCCCAACCACCGCGTGGTCTGGGACGGGGCTCAGGTGTGCGAGCTGGCGCAGGCCCTTCGGGATGGCGTCCTTCTGTGTCAGCTACTCAACAACCTCCTGCCCCATGCCATCAACCTCCGTGAGGTCAACCTGCGGCCGCAGATGTCCCAGGTGAGTCCCGAGAGGGTGGACTGGGGGTGCGGGGACGGGACGCCGTTCGGGCACATCGGGAGGCCTGGCCAAGGTGAAGGGCGATGCGTTTCCAGCTCCGGGGCTGGCCCGGGCAGTGCGTGTGGGTGATGGGGTTGGTGACACTCTCAGAAGCTAGGGCGCGCCCTCTCCCGTTACCAGCACCCCCCACCCCTACCGCAATCCTTTATAGGGCTGCATCCAGGCTAAAAACCCACACTTGGACTTAGCGCTCCCAGCGTCTGGTGACTTCACCGAAGCTAAAGTGGCTCCAGATGGGGCTTCTTGAGGGTCATCTGGGGGTGCCCAGGAACCCCTGGAGGGACCTACAGGCTCTTGTGATTTTAAATCCTTTGACACCCCCAGATTCCGGCAATGGGGGAGGGGCCTCCGCCGACTTCTGGCTCCACATGGGTGTCCTCCCAGGCCCTGGGCCCCTTCCTTCCCCTACATCTTCTTCCCCTTGGCTTCCTGCCTGGGCCTGGGGCACGGTGGGGGTGTTTGGAGGCTCTGGTTTTCTTAGCTCCATCTCTCCCAGGGGGCCACATTGAGGCAGAACTTTGTTCTGAGCCCCGCCACCCTCCAAGAGCCGGTCCCGGGGTTGAGAATCTAGAAACACTGCTGTTTCTCTGTAGGGATTGTTGCAAGAACCCAGGGTCCAAGGTGGGGTGGGGGGGGAGGATTTGACTGTGCCACCCCGGGTTCAGGAAATACATTTAAATCCCTATTTGAATGTGGTTGGGGTGGGGGAGGTGAGGTGACTGGATTGTTTCTATAGCAGCAGCCTCATTGGCCCTGGAAGTGGGGTGCACAGCTGGCCGAGGGCTGGGGGTGTCTCCCTTTCCTGGGAGGGGCTCTGAGGGGACAATTGCCATGACTGGGCCCCCAGGCTCCACTCAGGGATGAAAATCTGTTTTGGGGGAGTTGTGGGTGAGTGGGGGGCCCTCTAGGGAAGAAGTGTCTGGGGCATTTGCTCCCAGGTAGCACGTGATAATGGAGAAGGGGAAGAGCTGATCAAGAATCCACCCATGGGGGTCCCCGGGGGATGTTTTCTGGGGACAGGGTCATGGGTGGGAGAGTTGGATGTCTTAACCTCCAAGGCCAGGAAGAGCGTCTCCAAAGAGGAGGGAGCCACAGAGGCCCTCTCTCTCCCATGGCCAGCCCCTCTGGTTGAAGTTCATCTCTAATTTGCTGACATTTGCTTGTTTCTTTCTGGCTTCCAGGAGAAGAGGAAGTAGCTTTAGGACCTGTCAGGCTGCCAAGGTGCCCAGTGAGGTTTCAGTAATGGCCAAGGGGAAAATGGATAGACTAAGGATGAACTTGCATCCCTACCCGTGTCTGGCCCCAGACTGGTTGTCTGGTGATGGGGCAGGGGGTGTCTGCAGGACTCCATTCATTCCAGGACCCACTCTTCCATTCATACTTTCATACATACATACACCTGTGCACTCATCCACCCATCCATAGACCCATCATCCATCCCTCTTTCTATCCATTCTCTCCATTCATCCTTTCCCTCCATTCAGCCATCCCTCTATCCAGCCATGTATTTCCCACTCATCCACTGACCTGTTCACTCATCCATCTATTTATATGTATATGCATAGATAATACACCTGTCCACTCATCCACCCATCTACAGATCCACCCATCCACCCATTAATCCATCCATCCATCCATCCATCCATACATACATACATTTTTCCACTCATCCACCCATCTGTCCACTCATCCATCCATCCATTCATCCATCTACACATCCATACATCCATACATATACCTGCCCACTCATCCATCCATTCCTTCATCCATCCATCCCTCCATTCATCTACTCATTCATCAGCAATTACAATGCATCCCCTGCTCTGGGTGCTAAGACAGCGGCTGAGCCAAGTACATCTGGGAAAAATGCTTCTGGTAGGGGCATAGCCCGTGCAGAGGCTCTGGGGGTGGCAGGGGTCCTATGCCCACGTAATCTCTGCTGGACCGTAGGGCAGTGAATGGCTCAAATGTAGGCATGGTTCATGGGTGGGGTCAGATGAGAATGAGTTTCCAAGCCGGATGCTCCCTCTGAGACCTGAGACTCAGAGAGAGTGGATGATATCATCTCCAATATTCCTGGGGTAGCCAGATGCCCTCACTCTCCTCTCGCTCTCCCGGAGGCTGAATTCTAAGTTGCAGGGCTGAAGCTCTTAAGGCCAAGGGAATAGAGAGGAAGGGATGAATGTGACAGTCATTGTGGGAAAGACATGGGAGCTGATTAGAGGGGGTGGGGGCAGGGCCAAGGTCCCCAGCCTCAGTGCTGGCTGGTGCCCCTGGCTGACTCAGAGAAGGGAAGGAGCAGGAGAGGGAGAGGAGCTGGGTTGGCGGGGCAGTGGAGCCAGATCTGGAAGGAGCCAGATCTGGGTTCAAATCCTGACACCAGCCCTGCCTGGCTTCACAGCGCCGAGCCTGTTTCCCCTTCTGTGGAATGGTATCTAGTGTGGGGGGGCTACTGTGATCTTTCAGGCTTGCTTATCGTGGTTTCTGATGCCTGATAAACGCTCATTAAAAAGTCCTTTTAGGAAGGACGTGGCAGGGAACGGAAGTGGGGGCCAGAGAACATGGAAGTTTGGAGTTTGAATTTGGGGAGCAATTCTCTGTGCTCTTTGGTAATGCCTGGCGGTATTTATGACGGTCGTGTAGGAGAGCTGCATCTATTCAAAGAGGCCGGGGGTACTGCTCAAAATCACACAGAATTAGTCTGTCTCCAGTGTTACGACTGACGACACGTGCTCTCTGCTAATGGAAAGTCAACTGATATTCAACCTACTTTCACCTTTTGACTAAATCACACATTTTTTAAAAAGGAAAGGTGCAGGCAGGAATGAAGGTGAGCAAGCAGGCAGGAGGAGAGAGGAGGAAGAAGCACTTTATTTTATTTAGTTGTTCATCTTGGTTGTTTCCCCCGGCCCTGGGTCTTGAACTGGGGACCTGGGGATGGGTGTGGACTGCGCCTAGTGGGCCAGACCGCTAGGCCACCAGGGCACACTGCCAAGCTTATTTTTATAAATAAAGCTTTATTGACACACAGCCACACTCACCCATTGAAATATTGCCTGCGACTTCTTTCCAGCTACAATGAGCGTTGACTCATGGCCGCAGGAACTGACCTCCAGAGCAGACGGTAGTAAATTAAAAGTCTGCTGACCCCTGATCTAAACACTCTCTAGATGAACTTGTTTCTTCTCTCCCCACAACCACCTAGGAGATAGAGTGTAGTATCTGGCTCATTTTCCTTCTGGAGAAACTGAGGCACAGTGAGGGTAAGTCACTTGTGTCCGGGCATCTAACTTCAAAGCAACGGAGCCAGAAATTTGAACTCAGGATGCCTGGTCCTCTCTCAACTGTATTCCATTGCACAGGTGGCCGAGCCTTTTTTTCAACCTGTCCCTTGTCTCCGGAACTGCTGGACGCTTGGATTATGCTTTGGTCCCAATGAACTAGCTCAATGCCCTTTACCATGAATCTTCTTTTTTTTTGACTCTTCTGCTGTGTAACCTGGGGTGTGTTAATTCACCTCTCGGTGCTTCAATTTTCTCAACTGTACAATGGGGACAGGTCCCTACCTTAAAGCGCTGATGTGGGATAAAGATAGGAGGCATCTTAGAGACCACCTGGTTACAGAGAGGTGTTATTATCGCTGTTATAGACATGAGCGAGTTTATTGTGGGATTCATTCTCAGAATGGTTTGTTGGCTCAGTCTGAGTTTTTGTGTTTTTGGTAGATAGTACCAAATTGTTCTCCGAGATTGTCCCTGTATTAATTGTTCTAATGATCGTATTGCCAATGATGTGCGGATGTGCATATTTCTCCATCGCCTTGACCCCAGATTGTTCTATTATCAACCTTTTGGATTTTGCTAACATGAGGGATTTCTTTAGAGCTCAAATGACTTTTCTCTCTTGTTGAGTGAGATTGAGCCTTTTGCCATTTTTTAAGAGCTATATCTCCTAACTCTTTAAGAAATAATACGAGTGCATCTCATTTGTCTGTGATTTTTTTTTTTTCCTTCCAGGATGTTTGGCCTTTATTTTTTTGTTATTGATTTTTAGGAGCTCTTTATGGCTCATCTGAATCACCAGTCAGGTATTTACTAGCTTTGGAATCTTGCAGGTCACACAAAATTACTTGACTTCTGAGAGTCCCGGTTTTCTTCTCTACAAAATGGGCTTGTGAATATTATCTTGATCTCTGGGTTGTGTGGTAAGGGAAGTTCCATCTCTCTCTTGGTGAGTGATTTTACAGCAAGAATTATATTGGTGGGAGTCATTCTTTTTGTTAATTTGATGTCAGTTGGTCCGAGTTGCCTAGAGGCTGTGGCTTAGGTCCAGATGGGTAAGACACTACATTGTTTAAACAACAAAAAACTACTTTTTGTTCACACTCTGGTTTGGGCCAACTCAACGGGGAGGCTGACAGGGTTCCTCTTTACAAGAGCCCTCCGGGATCGGATGTTTTCTGTTTCTGTTTTGTTGAAAGCCCTGGGATCGCGCCCCGTTCAGTCAGAAGGCAAGAGTGCTTTCAGGGCCAGGCTTGGAAGGGGTGCCACCTTTCCATTGACAGACCTGGGTCACAAGTTCCCATTCGACTGTAGGAGTTGGGGCTGGGAGTTTATCTGGGAGCCAGGGAGAATGGACCCGGGGTGGGTGACTATGGAGAAGTTAGTGTCACAGAAACCCAGCTGATGCCTTGTCAACCTCAGAGACGTAGGTCTGGATGGAACTGGCATGGAGGAAACCTCTGGGTGAGGAGTGAGCGAGACCTGGACCAGAGCCACTTGGGAGGGATTCAGCTGAGGAGGGTGTGTGTGTGTGTGTGTGTGTGTGTGTGTGTGTGTTTGCAAGTGTGTTTTTGTATGTGTATGTGTGTCTATGTGTGTGTCTGTGTGTAAATCTCAGCAAAGTGAGTGCAGTTGGTTGAAAGACCACATCTCAATATGTCTTCTTGGGCTAATGAGCTTGGAAGCCTGGAAGGTCAGAACTTGTCACTGTGCCTTCTTCGCCATTCCACTTGTTTTTTAATTTGCTGTTCATTTAGGTAACTTTGCTTTACAAAATAATGTCAACCCATAGGTGCAGATTCTCCATCGTTAATGACATGACAACATAGCACATTCACCACCAAGTGACCAGGAGTTCTCCCCACAGGTGGACCCACCACCTTTTATCACCCCCCCGCCCCACTCCTCCCCGACTGGTGACCTCAGCTCTGTTGTCAGGGTCCAAGGGTTGGGTTTTGTTTAGTGTGTTCCTTTGCTTTGTTTCCTTGTATTGCACATGTGAGCGAGATCATCTGGTGTTTGTCTTTCTCCTCAGTTATCTCACTGAGCATCTTCCCCTTTGGTGCGTCCATGTCTCAGATGACAGGAGTCCACCTTTTCGGGGCTGTGTAGTATTCCACTGTGTATCCGGACCACATCTTCTTCCTCCATTCATCTGACAATGGGCATTTAGGTGGTTTCCAGCTCTTGGTGATGGTGAATAATGCTGCAGTGAAGATGAAGGTGCAGATATCTCTGCAAATCAGTGTTTTTCTCTCTTTGGGGGTAAATACCCACATCCACTTGTTTATTTTACTCACCTCCTCTCTGGGTCCAATACTGCGTCCTTCTGGAACTGTCATGGAAGCTACTGGAAAACCCTGTCCCTTTCATGCTCCTAACTCACGTATGATTCTCCATTGTCCTTGGAGCAAAATGCAAAGTTCTCATATTGCACTACAGACCTAAGCCCTTATCGCCTCCACCTTTCTCCCTCACTCATTCTCCTCCAGCCACAGGGGCCTCCTCCCTTTTCCTAGAACCCATAAGGTGCCTCAGGACCTTTGCACGTGCTGTCCTTTCCCCAAGAGTCTCCCTTTCCCTTATATATATATATGGTCATTGTTCTCATATCACCTTCAAGCTCTTAACAGAGAGATTGCCTCTGGTTCTCAGGTGTACAAATCACACCACCCATTCCTGCTCCACGCATACCCACACTCCATCCCCTTCCTTATTTGATTTTTCTCTATAGAGCTGACCTGTCTCTGACCTACCACAGGTGTGACTCATTTGCTTAGTCTCTGCTTCCTCCACTGGTTGTCAGCAAAAGGCTTCTTCTTTTTATAAGGAAAAGCTTGGGCAGGAATGAAAGCGAGCAGGCAGGCAGGAAGAGAGAGGAGGAAGAATCTTATTTTCTTTTTATTTCGTTGTCCACACTGATTGTTTTCCCCCTCACCCAGAACTTGAACTGAGGGGTATGTGGTCTGCGCTCCTTTGGAGGTGTCTGACCCAACCTCTCCTCCACCAGGGTGTCCCTGGAAACAAAATTTAATGGATATGTGATCGTGTCCATGTTCTGTGACTTTCATGAGGACAGAGATAAATAATCATGATGGAAGCCCTGTGATCTGCAAAGCAAAAGGAAAGTTACCCCTGGAAGCATTTTTTGATGCATCATGATGTGAAGGCATCTGCTGAGTGCTTACTTTTTGTTGCTTAATGGCTGCTGGTTAGTGGTGACTTTCTGGGGATTAACCTCACATCTACTATTTCCTAACTATGTGATTTGGGAGTAAGTGTCTAGGCTTTCTCATCTTTCAAATGAGGAACATGATGACGATCAAACCACCACTACTGCTACTGACGATCATGGTAACACCCACTGCCTCATAGATGACTGAGGCGATGTGCTGAGTGAGAGAGAATTTCGTGCTGAATGAGACACCGAACCTCAGTCAACTCATGAAAGGGGGAGCTAGGCGGTTGCAACACAGCCGATGTGAATGGAGCCCAGAGCATTGTGGGAGCAGAGAGGAGGGACCCTCCCAGAAGCAATCCGTGTGGGCTTCCTGAAGGAGGTGACATGCCAATGACTTGTGGGAGGTTGAGGAATATTTGAGGAGCTAAAAGGAGTTCTGTTTGTCTGCCCTGCTGTTATTCATGGTCCTAGGAAGTAGGCAGGTCTGGAGAGTGTGCTGCATGGACAAAGTGGAACTTCTAAAGAGCTCATCATATTGCAGCGACAGATTGTCTCTTTTTGGAATCAGGCATGGGGTTCTGAGATCTGAACTTTAAGAGAAAGTTGGGAGACAGTTTCCTTGGCGAACAGCTGAAGAAAAAGAAATAAGGGACATTCAGTTGGAGAAGTTTAAGATTTGAGGAAATTCGGAGGCTTAGTCTGCAAAAGTTTAACATAGTCTTAGGTCTCATGACAGAAAATCGAACTGAAACTAGCTTAGTCAAAAAATTAGTTATTAATTCCCATAACTGACAAGTCTAGGAAAGAAGGGCATCAGGTCCAGCTGGTTCCAGGCTCTCAGTATCTTAGGACTCCCCAGTCCTATTTTCTTTTGAGTATTTTCTTTTATTTCCTCAAGAAAACTATGCAGCAGCAGCAAATTGATCTTCTTACCGTTATGTATCCACTGGAAAATGAGGGCATGGACTTAAAATCTATTTTTATTGCATATGGTTATTTAGGGGAGATCACGTGTCCAGTCTTGGTCCACTTATTGTGACTGGGAGAATACAGGGCTCTAATTGACCAGGTTGTAGTCACATTCTCATCCGGAACCAATTACTGCGGCCAGGAGAATACAGGGCTGTAATTGGCCAGACTGCAGTCACATGCCCATTTCTGGATTTGGAGAGGAGGAGGGGCGGCTCCACAGGGCAAGCTGAGAGACTGTTTAACAGAAGTGCGAGTAGATGGCATGTTTGTACTGATTTCAAGTGCTGCATTTCATCCAGCCCTCTTCAGCATTAACAATGCTGGCTTTCGGAGCTGCATCGTTCTGTTTTGGGAGCTGCTGTTTGGCGACATCCCCAGCTTCCACCCACCCAAAGCTGCCTTGTGGAGTTCTGACAACACAATATGTCAGCACTGCCAAATGTCCCTGGAGTAGGCTGATCATGTTTCCATGAGACAAAAATGGGACATTGGGCTGGCAAAAATGGGACAGGGTTCTGTGCTGGCGACTAAGGGGAAGAGAGGAGGTGGAGGAATAGGAGCAGAGAATCCAGGTCAGCAAGTGAGGACAATGCGATACCCATCAGTGATCACATAGTAACCACGTGTGGCTCAGTGGGACTTCATACACATAGTCGGGGCCAGTGCAAGGAATTTGAGCACCTTAGGTGAAAAGAAAATTTGTCTTTCCTATAAGTTCTGCTCTAAATGTCCTGCCTAAAATACATGCCACTTTAACCATACCAGGGTCAGAAATGCCCAGTGACCAACCGAATGCCAGAGATAACTCCCAGAGTCTCAGTGGTAACCCCACAGTGCCAGAGATGACCCCACAGTGCCAGAGATAACCCCACACTGCCAGAGATAACCCCACAGTGCCAGAGATGACCCCACAGTGCCAGAGATAACCCACAGTGCCAGAGATAACCCCACAGCGCCAGAGATAACCCACAGTGCCAGAGATGACCCCACAGTGCCAGAGATAACCCACAGTGCCAGAGATAACCCCCCAGTGCCAGAGTACTTTCCAATGTCCTTTCCTGTAGCTCTAGCACACTGTAGTGTTCTGTTCCCTTTGAAGAAACAGGTGTACACAGGGTAGAAGGGTGGATCCTCTTCCCACGTGGCTTCCGTTTCCTCACAGGGGCAGGGAACAGCAGTAATAACTGTGGCCCACCGCTGTCAGCACCAGTAGGAACCATCTTTCACGTGGAGCAAAGGGGACAGCCCCTTCACAGACTGGACCCAGGGCAACTCCACTGGCCCTTTTGTCCTGCATGAAAGATGACCCTGGTTTATTTAAAAATGGGACAAAATGGCCATTTACTTTAATATGATGGGGCGATCAAGAAATAGGAGAAAAAAAAAAAAAGAAAAAAGTACTGTCACACTTAAAATATTCTGGATGGTCAACTTACCCTGGAGTGAGAACCTAAGTTTTACAGGGAGTGAGGTTTGAGAATGAAGGTGAGATGATGCATTGCTCAGAGTTAGAATGTTCGTTTCTTTTATTTTTAGCAACAGGCACCGTGCAGCTAGCTGGGGTTTTGGGGAAGAACACACAGACAGGCCCTCTGCTGTCCTGGGTTCATGGCCTTATGCTGAAACAAAGTAGCTTAAAACAACAGAAATATGTTGTCTCCCTGCTCTGGAGGTGGGAGGTAGAGCTGAGCTCCATCTGGGGGATTTAGAGAATCGTTTTGGTGCCTTTCCCCACTTCTGGTAGCTCCAGGCTTTCCTTGACTGTGTCATTCCAGCTGCAACCTCCATCTTCTTCACTTGGCTGTTTCCTCCATGTCTGTGAGTCCCCTGTGTGTCTCTTAGAAAGACTCTTGTCATGGGATTCAACTAAGCCAGGATACTCTCCTCCTTTCGAGCTCCTGGACTTACTTATATCTCATGAGGTCCTTTTCTTTATATAACATCACATTCAGAGGGTCCAGGGATTGGATGTGGGGCCCCAGCATTCAACACAGGGTAGAAGTGGCAAAATATTATAAGACAAATGAAAATGAGGGGTCCAGGTGGAGAAGAAGAAAAGGGATATGTTTTCTGGAGGGAGGTCAGGAAAATTGAGAGTTGAAGGATGAGGAGATCTGGGGAGAGTGAAGGCAGGGATAGCAAAGGCTGTGCAAAGGCCCTGTGGTGAGTAGGATTGGAATGAGGGATTCCTGGAGGGAGGTGAATGAGTGAGAGAAGAGTGGTGGGAAATGAGGTTTGGGTGGAAGGCACTTCTCTAGAGCATCATAGGGGTGTGTGTGTGGAATTTAAATGTGATGGCAATGATGTGCCCTGCTGGAGTAGCAGTTCGTTCCACCACCTCTGGCTGACTGCAGTCCATAAACACCCCAAGGACCCAGGTTTGTATCCAAGGGTGAGGTGGGGGGGTGTGAAACAATGAAGATGAACAACTAAATAAAAATAAAATAAGATTCTTCCTCCCCTCTCTTCCTGCCTGCCTGCTTGCCTTCCTGCACCTTTCCTTTAAAAAATGAATAAATACAAATAGAGCACTCCCTGGTAGAGTAACAGTTTAGTTCACGTACATTTCAGGGACCCGGGTTCAATCCTGGGGCCAGGGGTATAACCAAGATGAACAACTAAATAAAATAAATAAATGCTTCTTCTTCCTCTCTCTGCCTGCCTGCCTGCTTACTCCCCTTCGTTGTTGCCTGCACCTTTCTTTAATACTAATAATTAAAAAAAAGAATGAGTTGACAGTTGTGAAATGGTAAAGCTTTACAGCCCTGATTAGAGATTGGTAATACACTCAGGGGAGGAAGTGAGATCCTTTTGGCAGGAAAGAGAGAGAAGAAAGGGGGTCTGAGGGCTGAGAGCTAGGGCGCAGCAGCATAGCGATGTTAAGGAGAGGAGAGGGAAGAGTAAAGGGGTCCAAAGAGAATTCAGTGACTTAGGAGGCAAATTAGAAGATTGTGGTGTCAAGAGGCTAAAAGAAAAAAAATTATATCCACATTGAGATGTTGGAACTCTGGAGAACAATTTTAATGAAACGGGGTGGAGAATCGATGCACGAAGTAGTATACATAATAACAACAGAAACAGATTGCATTTATCTAGCACTTACTATGCGCGAGTGTTCTAAGCACGTAACACATTTTTTTTTTAAAGGAAAGGTGTAGGCAGGAATGAAGGCGAGTAGGCAGTTAGGAAGACAGAGGTTCAGAAACCTTTTATTTTATTTTTATTTAGTTGGTCACCCTACTTGTTTTCCCCCAACCCCTGGATGCGAACCCAGGTCCTTGGGAGGTATGTGGATTGCGCCTGACAGGAGGCGGCGGACCCAACCGCTCTTCCACCAGGGGCCGCCTAAGTATCTAGTACTTTTGAACTCCTTAGACCTTCACAGCAAAGCCATGGAGTAGGTGCCACGGTGCAGCCTTTTCTCTTAGGGTAAAACACGGCCCAAGTTCAGTGATGTAAGACAACCATTACAATTCTCGCTGATTCTGAGTCAGGAATTCAGACGGGGTGTGGTGATAATGGTTTGCCAGCTCCATGATGCCTGGCATTTGGAATCTCCTGGAGAATTCGTCACTTGCCTTCTAGGCTGTGTGCAGTGGAGGCTGTGGACAGGAGCGCTGGTATGTGGCCTCTTCATGTCGTTTGGGCTGCCTCCTAACATGGCCCCTGACTTTTGAAGAGGAGTGCTGGGGAGAACCCGTCGCCCTCAAGAGACCGGGGTGGAAGCTGCAAGATTTCTTATGACCTAGAGACCAAGTGGCATCTCTCCTCTGCATTCTCAGTAACAGACATGTCTCTTTGGGGCCTGGGGATATGAATCTTTTTTCTTTCTTTCTTTAAGATGTATTAATTTGTTTAGAGGGAGAAAGCAGGCAGGAATGAAAGCCAGTAGGCAGGCAGGGATGGAGAGGAAGAAGAAGCAACTATCCATGCATTTAGCTGTTCACATTGGCGATTTCTCTCCATCCCCGGCCACGAACCCTGGCCCTTAGGCTTTGTGTGGACTACACCATCCAGAGCTGCATTTTTAATCACCGAGCCTCCCGGGTGTGCTGGGGATGCGAGTCTTTTCAATGGTCATAGAATTAGTCTTGGATTCCTATTTCTGGTTCTCCTGGTTAAGGTTTAGCCAAGAAGACAAACATCGCCCTAGGTCTTTCAAACAGAAAGAATTAAATACAGGCTCAGTGCTAGAACCTTGGACCAGGGCTGTCTTCAGAACGACGACTCCACGATGGAGGCCTAAGCATTGCTGGAGAGGCTGAGCGAGAGAAGGGTATTCATTACCCTGGCTTCTCTCCCGCCCTCTGATCTCCTCCCTGGGCTTCCCATTGGCTGAATCCGCTGACTCTCTAGTTGATTGAACCAACCTGTGCCTCCCATTGGCTGAACCTGCCTGGGCTTCCCATTGGCTAAATCCACCAGCACTTCCCATTGGCTGGATTTGCCAGGCTCACTCATTGGTTGAAGCCATTTGCATTTTCCATTGGCTGAATCTATTGGATTGCCCATTGGTTCAACATACCTGTGCTTCCCATTGGCTGAACCTGCGCGGGCTTGCCATTGGCTGACCCTATGGGAAGCAAGATGCAGAAGGAGCCTGGGAATTGTGGTTTTCTTTTGAAGTCGAGCTAAGCAAAGGAAGAGCTGGCTAGCCTCTGTGCGTTATCTAAATGAGCAGCAGCTACTGTCGCTGCTGCTTGCCTGAGGAGCGATGATATGCACTGGCTTTTATTTCTATGGCAAGATCCTCCTTAGCTTTGATAGCTCTGCTGATTTTGAAGCTTAGCCCACAACTAGATCAAGCCCAGATCTCTGTGCCTGGGACTTTCCCTGTCACCAGCTACCAGCACACAGCTAATCAGCCTTCCTCCAGACAACCCACCAGAGAGATTCGCCTACCACGATTAAGCCCCAGGCTTCCCCCCAGTAGCCTCTGGCTCACACTAATTACCCACAACCTCCTCACAGTTCTTTCCTGCACAGAGTTCCCAGAATTCTACTTTGGGGTGGCTGTCCTGTGCCTCTCTTTTCAGGGACCTAGAACGACTCCCAAGATGAGTGCATCACTCAGATACCCCGAGAGATGTGGGGCTGTTGGCTTCAGTCTGATCTATAATTGAGCATGAAAACAGGGTGCGCTGGGGAAAGAGCTTCCAAAGGTATCCACCATTTGCGTATTCTTCTGAGGGTCTCTGGGAGATACGGCAGGATGGTGGGAAGCTCGCGTGTCAACGACGTGTCCCGTTCTGATGACATTGGCATGAAAACCTGATCCACCCTTGAACCACTCCCTCCCGCAGCCCCTTTCTCGGCACTGGACTCTGATGTCCCTTCTCACACACGCCAACACCAGGCGGGTTCCAGCCTCAGGACCTTTGCACTGGCTACTCCTGCTCGAATGCGGGATCATTCCCTCCCCTCTTTGAAGTCCTTGCAGTTCTCTCCATGAGACATGCTGAGCTCCCTTATTTAAAGCTGCACTTCCTCCTGGCAATGATCACCCCTTTTCCTGCTGACGTCGCCCTTTAGTACTCACCACCTCCTAACACCCTTTATTCATGTTCCTATAGCCTGTTTATTATTTTTCTCCTGCCAGAATGTCAGCCTGACAAGGGCAGGCTGGCGTCTTCTTTCGTTCCTCCGTCTCCTCAGCACCTGAAGTGGTGTCTGGAACATAGTAGGTGCTTATTGCAAATAATTGCTTCTGTGACTCCCAAATGAATTCTCCTTTCATTTTCTCCTTATCAACGTGTAGCAACGTGTGAAATATCATTATGTCCTTTATTCCGAGTGGGGAATACAGAGGAAAATTTGCTTTTCCTTTATCTAACAAACATTTGAGATCCCTTGGTAACATTTGATATGAAACTCTGAACAATCTCCTGCTTTCATGCTTCATTGTCTCTCCGTGTTGATGCAAAGATATTAGAATTGATTGTATTATACGGATCATTTCCAGAGGTGGGAGTGAAAATGGTGGCTTGCATTCTTTCTTTCTTACTTTTTTCATCCCTTATCTTTTCATTTCAGGGTTAGTTTGCAGCAGCTTAGCCGGTATCTACATGGCTTTAAAAAATAGCAACTAGGTCAACATGCAATAAATAACATAGTTAATATACACGATTTGATCATTTTTGACAGATGTGACCTGTGAAACCAGTCCCACAATCAAAAGTGAAACATCTACCACTGTTCCAAGTTTTTCTTAACCTTTTATAATTCCTCCCTCTTAAGCTCTCTGTCTCCCACCTTCCAGGCAACCACTGATCTGCTTTTGGTCATTATAGATAAGTTTGCATTGCTCAGAGTTTGATATGAATGAGATCATTTATATGTCTGTTTCTTATATTCGATATATTCTAAAAATTTTAAATACTTATTTAGATAACCGATTTACACAATATGTTAAGCCCATATGTACAGGGTAACCATTTCTCAAATATATAACAACACACCCTGTCCACCACCCAATTATCAAAACTCCCCATGGTCCATTGGACCCTCCACCCTTTGTTCCCACCCCTACCCCCTTTGGTGACCTCGGTTCTGTTGTCAGAGTCCAAGCGTTGCCTTTTGTTTTCTCTGTTTCTTTGTTTTGTTCCTTTATCTTCCATATATGAATGAGATAATCAGTATCTGTGTTTCTCCTTCTGATTTATCTCACTGAGCATCCTCCCCTCTAGTTCCACCTGCATTGTTGCACATGGCAGGATTTCATCTTTTTAGGGTTGTGTGTAGTATTCCGTGGTATCTGTAGACCATATCTTCTTTATTCATTCATTTGATGATAGTACTTAGGTTGTTTCCAGCTCTTGGCTGTTGTAAAGCATGCTGCAATTAACATGGGGAAGCAGATGTCTCTGTAAATTAGTGCGTTGTGGTTTTTTTTTTTTCTTCTTCATGTTTTTCTGTTTTGATAAATACCCAGAAGTGGGGTGATGAGATCAATGGGATTTCCATTCTCAATTTTTTGGAAGACTCTCCATACTGATTTCCATAAAGCTCACACCAATTTCCACACTTACCAACCACATCAAAATCTTCCCATTTCTCTACATCCTTGCTAACATTTGTCATCTCCAGTCTTTTGGAGAACAGTCAATCTCACAGGTGTAAGGTGATGTCTCATTGTGGTTTTGATTTGCATTTCCCTAATAACAAATGAGGAGGAGCCCCTTTTCATGTGCCTGTTGGCTGCCTCTATCAACACATTCTTCTGCGATCTTTTGGACCAGCTCCTGTAAAACTTCCTTCCTGGTGACAACTGGGTAGTATTCCATTGAATGGGCATACCACAGTTGGCTTATCCATCCTGCTGAAGGACAATTGGAAGGTTTTCACTTTGAGTCTACTTCAAATCAAGCTGCTGTGAACATTATGCGCGAGTCTCCATAAGAGCATTCATTTTCCTTTTCTTCTGGGAGGGAATCAATCCTCTGGTAGGTGCCTGTTTAACTTTTTCAGAAACTCTCAATCTCTTTTCCAAAGGGGTTCCACTATTTGGCATCCCCGCTAGTTGGATGTGAGGGTTGCCGGGAACACCTCTCTTTGGTTTGCTATTTTTCGATCCTCGGTTTCATTCATTACCTCTCCAGAGAGATGGATTCCCCTGGCTTCTTCATGCACTCACTGCACCTAGAATCCATCAATTCTCCAAATTACTCTGCTCAGTCTTTCTCTCCTCTCTGGACTCTCAGCTCTGTGGGGATAGAGTTCTGTCTGTCTTGGACACCACCAGGCCCCAGGTTTTGATAAACAATGGCACTTAATACCGACCTACGGAATGAATTTATGAGGCTGCCAGACGATGGGTCAAGGGCTCCCCAAGAAGCATGGGTGAAGTCATTTTGTGTGTGGCATCTGCATGGGATTCCCTATTGACCTTTGCCTGTCTTTCCCGGTGGAGGCAGATCCTAGGCACTTTTTTCTGTTTCTTCTGAGAAGGATTCTCATTGTTTTGACTAATGTCTTCTATAAGCATCTTCATGAATTTCTTAACAGACTCTTTGTCTCTGGACTCTTGAGAGCATTGCAGTGGTATAACGATGCCCTGAATCCGAAGCCCCCTCTGCTTCCCACATTCCTTAAGATAGGCAACTTCCCCAACAAATAGTCAATAGTAGTGTGGGGAGGGGACAGCCCCCGCCAGCCTGGGGCTGGTGCTGTTTCTTTAGTGACCCAGCCCCCTTTAAAGTCCCAAATAAACTCTTTTGAATATTCAAAGCATTTTCTGGGTCACCCTCTTCCATGCCCCTGTACCAAGAAATCCCCAAATCTTCAGGTGGAACTTATCACCTGGTGGTCCAGGATCCAGAGTGGAGATTTGTTTGATATTTTCTTCTTCTTTCTTTCTTTATTTTTTTAAGGACAGGCACTGGCAGAAGTGAAGGCGAGCAGAGCCAGGCAGGAAGAGAGAGGAGGAAGAAGCACTTATTTGATTTAGTCGTTTGTCTTGGTTGTCCCTCCCCCAGCCCCAGGTGGCAAACCTGGGTCCTTGGGATGCTTGCAAACTGCACTGGGGCAGACTTATCCTGGCTGCTAGGCCTCCAGGGCACCCCCATGGAGACTGTCATTCTTACAGTGAAGATGGGAAAATCAAGGCACCAGAATATAGAATATCCCACGATGTCCCCAAGGTCCCTCAGATTTCAGCAAGAAAGGTTAAGCATCAGATCATGTCTGTGTGTCCGCTTCCCCTTGGGTGTTGGTGTGTGCTGAGTAGGAGGTGAGTAGGGAGAAAAGAAAGGCACAGCTGGCATGGGGAGGGTATGAAGGCCAGGAGAAGGAAAGCGTTCTCTCTCCCTCTCTGTTTCCAGTTTTCAAAGAATGCCCAGCCATATTACCCTCTCTGGTCTGCAGTATTCAGCCCTGCAGCCCTAAGATTAAGGGGCTGCAGGGCTGAAAGCAAGGGGCCCCCCTTTTCTCTGTCTCCCCTACAAGCCCTGGTAACAGGCATTTCCTGTTTCCGGTGGTTCCCTGGGGCTGGGGCTGGGCTGGGTGGGGTGGGGGTGGGGAAGCTGGCTGCAGGGCTGAGCTCTGCTCCCCGCCCCCAGCCACTGCCTGGGCCTCAGGTTCCTGCACCCTGGCTCCTGCTGGAGGCTGGGGAAATTAGTCCTTCTTTCCCGCCCTTTCTGACTAGAGCTGGGCTGATGGAAAACTCACTAGCAAAGGGGAAGTGATGTGCTGCTTTGCATATGGCAGGATGCCAGCCCCACTCTGCTATTCTGGTGGAAGGAGGGGAGATGAAGGGATTGCCCCTTCCCCAACTGGGAGGAAATGTCCTCAGCTGCCCCTTCTCTCTTGGCTTTGGCTACCTTCTCCCACCACGCTCTGGCCCAGGGGATATCCTTCTGGTGGGCTGCCTCAGTCACTCCTGCAGAGACAGGACATCCCTTCTCAGGCTGACCCCAGCCCAGCCTGGAGGCTGATGAGTCAGCCCCCTTTCTCATCAGCCTGGGACTGGTGGGGAAGCCGACTGGAGGTTCAGCTTGATCTTGAGGTCAGGGTGGGGGACTTCCTCTTTGCTCTATTACTCCTGGTGACCCTAAAACCCTGTGGGCTATGAGGCCCCGATGCTGCAGCAGGTGCTGCTGAGTGGAGAGAGGTGCTGTGGTCCTTATCGAGGGCTAAACCTTCCATTATGGTGGTGGGAGCTATCCTGGGGCATGTTCTTTTTCAAAGAAAAAGAGCTGGTGAGAATGAGTGGGAGCAGGCAGGCAGGAAGAGTGAGGCAGAAGAAGCACTTATTTTATTTCGTTGTTCATCTTGGGTGCTCCCCTCATGATGGAACAGAAACCGGGGTCTTTGGAATGGAAGTGGACCACACCCGATGGACTCAACCACTAAGCCACCAGGAGAGACCAGCTTTCTGTGTTTTAAGGGTGTACAGAGGTTTGGGGCATGGCCTCTGGGTCCAGTGAGCTGGCATCTAGCTCCTCTTTCTTCCCTGTGTGCCTTTGACACGTGATGTCTCCTCTCTGAGCTCAATAGTGTCATCTATCAAACAGGGATGCATGCATTTATTGATTCACTCACTCCCTCATTCAGTCGTTCTCTAACTTTCACTGAGCACCTACTATGTGCCTGGCATTGTGCTAGGACTCATGCTAACTGCAGTGAACAAGACGCATGGAGAATCCTGCCCTGGGGTGTTGATGTCCTGTGTGTTGGGAGGTGGTGGGATGAGGAAGACACACAGACAACAAATATATGAGTGAAATATATATATATATATATATATATATATATATATATATATATGAATGAAATATACAGAGATCCAAAACAATAAGTTGGATGGGAAAAAACAAAGTGGACAGGGAAGACGCATCTGTGTGTGTGTGTGTTGTGCATTTTTAAATAGAGTGGTTAGAAAAGTGTTATTGAGAAGTGCCATTTCATCATAGGCCTGAAAGAGACAAGAGAAGGAGGCAGGGTGGGGAAAACAACCAAGATGAACAACTAAGTGAAAAAAAATGCTTCCCCCTCTCACTTCCTGTCTGCCTGCCCGCCATCATTCCTGCCTGCATCTTTCCTTTAAAATATGGCATGAGTTTTGGAAAAGGTTAACTGCCACTACATCTTCTTTTTGCATTTTATTGTGGTGACTTTGTTTTACAAATTAAAATTAACTCATATATGCAGGCTCCCCTTCCCTCAGATGTATGTCAGCACACCTGCCCGCCACCACATCACCCAGTGCTCTTCCTCACTGTCCAGTGGGCTCCGCCACCATGTGCCCCCGCCCGCCCCACTCCCCACTGGTCACCTCAGTTCTGTTGCAAGCGTCCAAGGGTTGGTTTTGTTTCATCTGTTCCTTTGTTTTGTCTGTTCATGTTCCACCTATGAGAGAGGTCATCTGTGTTGCAAAGTACCAGGCGAGATCAAAGAAACGTTTTACAGTCTGAATTCTTTTATAGGAGTTTTATTCAGCCGGCGACCGCGGGGGGCGGTAAGGTAATAACCCAAACCACAGCGGTCATGAAAACGCACCGCTCGGGGTTTAGATGGGCATACAGAGTGGCACAGAGAACAAAGGCGGTTAATAATTCTTGACATGAAATCAGGTTCCCATGCACCTAACATTTTTGACATTCTTTTGTTATCTGAAACCCCTCCTTTACAACCCTCCCTAGTCTGCCCGGCACCAGAAATGCCCCTATATCAATTTTTTAAGGTATGCGGGGTGTCACAGAAGCAGAGAGAACTGCCAACTTAAATTTAGTGTGCAAGGTGTTTTATGACCAGGGAGCATCCTGCACTGCAGTGTGGAAAACTTCCCTGGGTCTCAGGGCTGAGCTTTGTGAGATAAGGATGTGAACTAAAGTCTTAGTTCCCTGCTTCATCTGGTCTCTACCTTTCTTCTTCTGACTTGTTTCACTGAGCATCATCCCCTCTAGTTCCATCCATGTTGATTCAAATGACAGGGTTTCCTTCTCTTTTCAGGGCTGTGTAGTGTCCATCGTGTTTATGAATCACGTCTTCTTGATCCATTCATGACGTTGGGCATTTAGGTGGTTTCCAGTTCTTAGCGATTGTGAATAGGGCTGCAGTAAACATGGGGGTGCATAGGTCTCTGTGAATGAGTGTTTTTGTACCTTTTGGGTAAATACCCAGAAGTGGGATGATGGGATTATGTGAAATTTCCATCTTCAACTTTTTGAGGAATCTCCAGACTGTTTTCCAAACCAGTTTGCACTCCCACCAACAGTGTAGAAGTGTGCCCTTTGCAAAGACTGTTTGTAAGAAGTCAGGACTCCCCTTGAGGGCCGGGCACCCCAGAAGCCAGGGACTGGCTTCTGTATCCATCAGCAGATTTCTTGTGACCAACTTCAAAAAAAATCCAGAATCCAACCCTTTCTCTACACGGTGCTCCACCAGGGGGTACCACAGGTTGTTTTTGGATACAGGTAATCAGAGGGAAAGACAGACTCTGGACAGGGACTAAGCAGTTTCCTTGCTGGAGAGTACCTGCCAGAAAAAGGGAAGGAGAGCATGAGATTAGAGAATACCGCTTGTGGGTTTGAAATGCCCCTGTAATGTTTCATTAACAGGGAACTGTAGGCATGCTGTGGTGGAGTAGCAGTTTGGTCTATCGCCTCTGAAGGAGCGCAGGCCACACACCCCTGGGTTGGAATCCCGGGTGAGGGGGAAACAACCAACGTGAACAAGTCAATAGAATAAAATAAAGATGCTTCCTTCTTTCTCTGCCTGTCTGCCTACTCACCTTCATTCCTGCCTGCAGCTTTCCTTTCAAAAAGAAGAATGGGAACTCTATTTACCCCCAGGCGGATGAAAACTTCTGTCCCCCACAGGAGAGCCCACACAGGGGTGTCACAGTCTCACCTTAGCGATAGCACAGGCTTGACCCTGGACCTCCACCGTAAAGCAAGTCCCCCACATGTTTTTGGGTTGCCCAGTGCCCATTAAAGTTATGTCTACACCTCCTGATAGTTTATTATATGTGTGCAATAGCCCACAAGACCAGTCCAGACACACAGCGTGGGAAACAGGAGCTGAAAAGTATTTGTCATTTATCACAAGTGGGTATCCAAATGGAGGAAGAACCATAGACATAGCTTAGAGGCAAGAGGAAGGGAAAGAAATTGCATTTAGGGTGTGGCAACCATTTCCACCTGGCTGGAGAAAAGATGGGGTCAGTGAAGTGAATGGATAAAAGCAGAGCAGCCGGAGAAGTTCCCAGGGGCCATTTCTTGCAGGTTGTGGTGAGGCTGGGCTTTAGCTAGAGGTAGACTGACCATATTTCCTTGAGACAAAAACAGAACATGGGCATGGCAAAAACAGGACCGGGTTATGTGCTGGCGGCTAAGGGGAGAGGAGGAGGTGGAGCAATCTGAGCTGGAGCAGAGCAGCCAGGCCAGCAGCAAGTAAAGACTATGTGATGTCCATCGGTGATCAATTAGTAGTACACGTGGCTTGGCGGGACTTCATACACATGGCCAGGGCTGGTACAAGGAATTTTGGCACCAAGTCTGTTGCCCCTTTAAGTCCTGCTCTAAATGTCCTGCCTAAAACACATGCCACTTTAACCATCCCAGTGCCAGAAATGCCCAAGAACCCCCCAGTGCCAGAGATAACCCCCCAGTGCCGGAGATAACCCCCCAGTGCCGGAGACAACCCCCCAGTGCCGGAGATAACCCCCCAGTGCCGGAGATAACCCCCCAGTGCCGGAGATAACCCCACAGTGCCAGAGATAACCCCACAGTGCCGGAGATACCCCCCCAGTGCCGGAGATAGCCCAACAGTGCCAGAGATAACCCCCCAGTGCCGGAGATAACCCCCCAGTGCCAGAGATAACTCCCAGGATACATACCTGCTGTTCAACCACGCTGTTGGCTGCTCCCTTTGAAGAAACAGGTGCACATGGATGGAGGGAATCTTCTTCCCACTTGGCTCCTGTTTCCTCACAGTGGCAGAAACAGCAGTAGTGGCCATGGTCCATCACAGTCAGCACCAGGACAGACCATCTTTAACACAAGGCAAAAGGGGCAGCGGCTTCTGGACCCATCAGCAGATGGCCTGGGGTAGCTCCACTGCCCCTTTTTGCCCTGTGTGAAAGACAGCTCTGGTTTATTAAAAATAGGACAAAATTGACATTTACGGTACTGTTGGGAAATATAAAAAACACAACGGTGCTGTCTTGCTTAAAATGATACACACGGTCAGCCTATCTTGAGGGTGATAGAGAATCAACGTCATGGTGTCAAGGGGAGAGAGAAATGATCGGATATGCTGTGAAGAGATGCCCTGGGGAAGGCTCATAGTGAAACAAGGAGATCCCTGAAAAAGCGGAGAACATCACAAGGGTCAAGATGGGGGTGCCTTCTCCAGGATTTGGCAGTGAGGATGGGGAGAAGGGCTTGGATTGGAGAACTGTTTTGGATGTAGAATTCTAAGGACTGAATGACTGGCCAGAAGAGGAGGGTTAAATGGATTCATTCTTGTAAATCACTTAGATGCATTCTTGGCTTGTTGAAAAGACTTGTATTTTCTTTGACTTGATTTTGAATGATAGGGAGTGTTAAGGATTATCCTGGTCTCCTAAACTGATGGTGTTGGGAGGCTGGGAGGGAAATGGATGTGGAGGGTCAGTGACGTCAACCTTGAACTGAGTTCAGGCATCACTTAACCTGTTGCTCCAGCTGCCAGTGAAGAAGTGGATGGCAAGGCTGGTGTCCCCAGATATTGTTCTGAAAACCTGACCCTAGGCTGGAAGAGAGGTCCAAACTGTCTTCCCATTGCCATCATGTTGTTTATTTATTCAATAAATATTTATTAGACGCTGCTGTAGTGTTCCACAGAGCTGGGCTCCAGAGGTGACCCTGGGACCTGCCTTTGTCTAGTGGAGAGGATGTAGATCTTCAAAGATCTCAGTGTCTCTACTAAGAAATCCAAGGCAAGGAGAGCAAGTGAGGACTCTAGTGAGTCAAGAAATTTGGAGATGCTTTCTGGAAGAAGAAATATTGGAGATGGGCACGGTCCTACTCTTGTACAAAGGAATGTTTAACTTCTCATACAATTTCTAAGGGTCAAGAATTTGGGGATGGCTTTATTGACTTGTTCTGGCTTAGGGTGTCATGAGGTCCTGTCCCGGTGTTGGTCTGAGCTCTGCTATCATCAGGTCAGGGGATGGACTATCTCTCTGCAGGTTGGGCTATTCCCATGGCCAGGGGAGGGGAGACCCAGTTCCTTGCTATGTGAGGCTGTCTCTAGAGTTGCTCATAATATGACTTCACCCAGAGTTGTAGGGGGAAAGAGACAGGAGGAGGGGGATGGGGGAGAGGGAGGGGGGGAGGGGCAAGGATTTTTCTTTAAACCTAGGAATTTGGGGGTCAAAGGGTATCTGTGTCACAAATATTTTCCAAAGCTTTTCTTCTCCAAGGAACAGTATGGAACAATCCTGACGCACTCCCTGTTTGCCAGTACTTGAAACTGGCCTGCGTTTTTACCTATCTGGTGGGTGGGAAATAGTATGTGATTTTAATTTTAATTTCTTTGGTAACTATGAAGGTCGACCATCTTTTCTTGAGTTTAGGGTCATTTGTAATTCCTTTTCAATGAAGGACCTCTTCATGTCTTACCAATTTTCTGATCGAATTATTTGTCTTTTTTTTTCCCTGACTCCTAAGTATTCTGTATGTATTTTGAATACAAATGTGTAGAAAATATCTGCTTTTACTTTTTGGCTTGTCTTTTCACTCTTTTCATGATGAATAGGACTTTATTTTAGCATAACCACATCTTTTTCATTACAATTTGGGCTTTTGAGTCATGATTTATTAAAATTATTTTTTATCTAAAAATAATTAAAATGATTTAAAGTGTTTCTTAAAAATAATTTCCAAATCACTCATGTGAGGTCATGCAGATAGTCATTCTGCTAAAATTGTCTTCTAAAATTCCACCCTTTGCATTGACATTTTTAATGCATCTAGAGTTCATTTTGAGTAGTTGGAGAAAAAAATGTATGTATTTCAAATATATACAATTTCAAGTATACATATATATATAAAATATATATCAGGTATGCATATGAAGAGTATGTATTTCAAGTATGTATAGAAGTGTTTATATATTTCAAGTATATGTATATTTCATATATACACATGTTTAATTTCTGGGCCCTTTTATAACTTATTTGACTTTACCCATCTATTATTTTTCTACTGATAAGTAAGAAATTATCCACATACCCCACACATTTATTATGCTCATGAATTTTTTTTTGAATCAGGAATTCTGAAATGGCGTAGCCAAGCTCTTCTTTTTTGAGGGATGTGGTTGTCAGGAGGTTACAGTTAGATGTCATCAGGGCCTGCGATTATCTGAAGGTTTGACTGGGGCTAAAAGATCCACTTTGGAGGGTCCAGTCACCGAGAAGCTCAGCTCCTGTTCAAAGCACTCATGAACACTCTTTCAGTATGGCAGCCGGCGGGAGAGCCAGGAGGCCAATATAGAAACTACAATACCTTCTATTGTCTAATCTTGAACAGTCAGATACTGTCAGTCTTAACACTCTATGAGTCACAGAGGACCAGCCTCAGTTCAATAGGAGAGAAGGTTACATGAAGGACATGAATACTGGGACCTGTGGACCATTGGGCGCCATTTTGGATCTGGACTCCATACACACATATGTTAATCTAATTACTGTAGATTCACCATCAGTCTTCATTTGGTTGGACAAGTGCTCTCACTTTGTTTTGACTTTTCCATCTGCTGCCTGAACTCTTGTCTGAACTATTTAAGAGGCGGTGCTTTTCTATATAAAATATTTAGGATTCATCTGTCTAGTGCAGCGAAAAGCCATTTTGGAATTTTAATTGAAATTGCATCGCACTTCATGTTGAAGAGGGCTGAAAAAATTTAAAACATCAAGGCTTTCCAGATAAGAATTAATATATGTTCCTATCTATGTAGATTTTTTTCCATGTTATTTACTGACTTATTTATTTATTCAGTAAGGAAAGGTGCAGGAAGGCATGAAGGCGAGCAGAGACAGCCAGGAAGAGAGAGGAGGAAGCAGCATTTTATCTATTCATTTTGTCTTTCTGCCCCCGACCCCCGGATGCGAACCTGGGTCTTTGGGATGGACGTGAGCTGCACCAGACAGATTTAACAGCTAAGCCACCACGGTGCACTTTCATGTCTTTTAGTACAGTTTTCTAATTTTCTTGCATTTCTTTTTGGTTGATCTTATCAGCTTAAACTTGTGTTGTTGCTTTTTTTCCTGGCTATGGGACACAGCATACTTTTAAAATCGAAGTCTAATTTCAAATAGAGAAAAACTGCGTTCTCCAGCTGTGTGCCTGGTCACTTCTCACACACATGCACACTTGTGCAATTCAAACCCTTATCAAAACACAGAACATTTCCATCACTTGTGGCCTGTCTGAGTCAATCTCTACCACGCTCCCCACCCCAGAAGCCGCCACTGATTTGATTTCTATCAGCCTAGGTTACTTTGCTTGCTCTAGGATTTCGCAAATATTGTCTTTCTTTTTTTTAAAGAAGAAACAGCGTTTTTCCGTTTGAGTGTTGTTGATGGAATAACACACAGTAGACTGTGTGCATGGCTTTGGTCTTTGGTAGCATTGCTAGCTTGCTTTCTGAATTTTCATTCTATGCCTGTATATTTTGGGGGGACTTTCCATGTTGACAGTGATATCATCTGCAAAAATGATCCCTGTGCATTTTTCTCTTCCTTCTTTCCTTTTATTTCTTTGTCTTGTTTTGCTGGGCAGGCCAACATCTCCCAGACAGTGTTGAATAGAAGAGGTTTTAGACGCACCCCTTCGTTGTGATTTCAAAGGGACTCTTTGCAACCATTCACAATTAAGTATAATGTTTTTCCTTTTTTAATTAAAACAAAGGTTGAAGGTTTTTGGAAGATACTCTCATGGTTTACAGAAGTTCCCTTTCCTTTTCTACTTTGCCAAGAACTTTGTTTCTCTCTTTGATCAGAACTGAGTGTTGAATTGCTACTGTGTCTTATCTTTTTTTTGATCAAGGGAGAGAAGAGGCCTTGGGCAGGCAACAGTATCCAGCTAGAAATTTTTAATTGCAGTAACTTTGTTTTACAATTAAAATAAACCCCTATGTGTAGATTCCCCCTAGGTGCAGGCTCCCCTTTCCTCAGATATAGTCCACACACCCTGCCCTCCACATCACCACACGTTCGCCATTATCCAGTGGGTTCCGCCACCACTTGTCCTGTTCTGGTCCCTTTCCCTATCGGTCACCTCAGTTCTGTTGCAAGTGTCCAAGGGTTGGTTTTGTTTACTCTGTTCCTTTGTTTAATCTGTTCCTTTGTCTTCGCATTCCACCTATGAGTGGGTCATCTGGTATCCATCTTTCTTCTTTTGACTTGTTCCACTGAGCATCGTCACCTGTAGTTCCATCCGTGTTGATTCAAGTGACAGGGTTTCCTCTCTTCTCAGGGCTGTGTAATATTCCATGGTATAGATGGACCACAACTTCTTGATCAGCTAGAATTTAATAGCCGTATTTGTTCCAGACTGGCTTCTGTTCATAGCAAAGGCTCCTGGTCTCCTTTGATCAGAGGGTGCAAAGTTTTCTTCCATGCATCCATCTATGTTGTAGTTAATTTAGACCACATAATGGTCTAGGGACATTGTGGATGTGGTGATAATTCAGATGCTGTGGCATAAAGATGAGTGTGTGAACTACAAGGTGCAATGGATGCTGTGTATTGAATTCATTACTATGTGCATAGTGCTATGTTGTGTTACTCCAGGTTATTTGGCCTGATTTGCATCCTGGCTGTCCATTTCTGCCTCAGTTTCCATGTCTGTCAAGTGGGTATAATAACTGTAATTACCTTGCAGATTTGCTACAAGGGTCTGTCTCTCTCTCTCTATCCATCTCTCTATCATCACTCTAGCTATCCTCTATCAAGTATCTGTCTACCATCATGTATCTATCTATTCTCTATCAGATATATATTTCTGATATATATCTATATCTCTGTCAGCTATCACCATCTCTCTATCATCTATCCATCCATCATCTCTCATCTCCAAATCATAGCATCAAAGAGTAGAATCCTGGTTAGCTGGGGCAATAAGAAAATGGGGAGATGTTGGTTGGGGTGGGGTCCAAAGTTGTAGTTACGTAGGATGAAATCAGTTCAGAGTTCTAATACCCAGGCAGGGTGACTGGACACTGGAAGTCTGCTAAGACGGTGGAGTTCAGGGGTGCTGAACACACTTGCTACATGCTGTGAGGCTGAGGAGTGGATATGCTCACTAGCATGACTGCAGAAATCATCTGACTATGAATATGCATATGAAGTCCTCATGCTGTGTATCTTAAATCTCTACAACTTTAAAGATATAGAGATGAAAGGTAATACAACGTGATAGAGTCGAGTACATGGAGGACAAAACAGTTGCAAATGCAAGGCTTTCCCAAGGTAACAAGTGGTGCAGGGTACAGAGATTCCTCAGAAAACTAGAAATTAAAAATCATATGATCCCATTATCCCACTGTTGGGTCTTTCCCACAAAGACACAAAACCACTAATTCACAGAGATATCTACACTTATATTAATTGCAGCATTATTTACAATAACCGAGAGCTATTAGAAAACAACTTAAGTGCCCATTATTAGCTAAATAGATAGAGGATGTCATACCTATACAGCTTGGAATACTATACAGCCCTGAAAAAGACAAAACCCTGTCATTTGTGACAACATGGATGGAATTAGAGAGGATGATGATCTGAGATACGTCAGAAGGAGAAAATCAAGATCACATGAATTCACTCATGTGGTCTCATGTGGTATATAGAGAAACCAAACAAATAAATGAACCAAATTAAAAAAAAAAAAAAAGGCTTTGAGTCTATAAGACAAAATTGGTGATTGCCAGAAGGGAAGAGGTCAGGGGGTGGTAAAAATGGGTAAAAGAGGCCAGTTATACAGTAAAGGATAGAATTATGGTGGACTTCATGTAATACATGTAGGTGTTGATTTACAGAAACTAACACCAGACATTCATATCATGTAATGATGCAATGTTTCTTCCATAGCATTTAAAATAACAGAAATCAGTTCTAGAGTTACACCATCCTGGAGTTAAATTTCAGCTCTTCCATGGACCTCATCTTGCTGCTAATAATCTCGGGGAGGACAGTGTCCTCGGGTGAAGTAGTAATTGGGCCAATTGCCTCTGAGAGGTTCAATCCTCATACCCCTGGGTTCGAATCCCAGGTGAAGGGGAAACAACCAGTATGAGCAACTAAATAAAAATAAAACAAAATGCTTCTTCCTCCTCTCTCTCCCTGCCTGCTCGCCTTCACTCCTGCCTGCCCCTTTCCTTCAAAATAAATAAATACATACATAAACACATACATACATAAATACATAAATAAATACATAAATGCATAAATAATAAATAAATAATAAGAAGGAAGGAGATTTTCATGGACACTGCCTGGAGGAACCTGGAAAACATTAAACTAGGTGAAATCAGTCAGACACAGAATTGCTGATTTGGTACGATTCAGCTGACCTCGGGTTCCCAGATATGCAAATCCATAGAGGCAGAAAGTAGAAGGGTGATTGCCAGGGACTGGGGAAAGAGGGAGAGGAAGTTAGTGTTTAATGAGGACATCGTTTCTGCTGGAAATGATGCAAAAGTTGTGGGTGTAGAGAGAGGGGTGATGAAAACCCCGCAACTTCGTGATTGTATTAAACACCGCCGAACGGTGCCCTGCCAAAAGGGTAAAATTGTCAGCATCGTGTAGTGTTCGGACCTTTCATATTACTGCTACTTACTTTTATAAGAGACACGTTTCTATCATTTTACCTATGAAACGTAACTAGTATGTACAGCCATGCTTCATTTAATGATAGGGACCAGTTCTGAGACACGCGTCATTAGATGAGTTTGTCCTTGTGCTCACGTCAGAATGTAATTACGCAAATCTGGAAGGTTGGCGCCCCCTAGTGGAGGAGGGGTTGGGCACCGTCCATGTCCATCCCAAGGATGCAGGTTCATACCCAAGGGCTGGGAGAACAAATGAGATGAACAACTAAATAAAATAAATGTTTCTTTCTCCTCTCTGTCCTCCTGCCTGCACCTTTCCTTTAAGAAATAAAAAAATATAAAATAATGAATTTTGTGGTATATGAACTCTATCCCAGTTTTTTTTTTTTAATGCACATTCTAGGTTCTTCCCCAAGTGTTTTTTTTTTTTTTTAAAGGGTGCAGACAAGAATGAAGGGGAGCAGGCAGACAGGAAGAGAGAAGAGGCAGAAACATTTATTTCTCCTATTTAGTTGTTCATCTTGGTTGTTTCTCCAGCCCTGGGACTCCAACCCAGGTCCTTGGGATGGACTTGGACTGTGCTCAGCCATAGGCAGCAGACCCAACCGCTCCTCCACCAGGGCGCACTCACGAAGTCTCTTAATGATGATTTTCTGTGAATATATCTCTGTCGCTAAGCACTACATGACTTGCAATTTGTTATTGGTGATGGTTCACTTTATGTTCCATGAATTTTACCTGAATTAAAACAAATCGAGGCGCCTCCTGGTGGAGCAGCAGTTGCGTCAATCGACTTTGAGGGAGCCCGAGCCACCTACCCCTTGGTTCGAGTCCTGGGTGAGGGGGCAACCACCAGGGCTAAGAACTAAATGAAAAATAAACTGCTACTTCCTCCTCACTCCACCTGCCTGCTTGCCGACGACTGCCTTCACACCTGCCTGAAAAAGAGAATTGAGGCATGGCTGGATCTTGATCAGAAGAGGGTGTCCTTTCCAGACAGTGGGTGATGCCTTCTTTCTCCGCTTCTGAGACCATTCCCGAGTTAGTCTGCCCAGGGCTCAGCTTCTCCCCAACTCCTAATGGTTCCTACACCCTCACCCTGCCCCCCTCTCTCTCCCCTCAGTTCCTCTGCCTTAAGAACATCCGCACCTTCTTGTCCACCTGCTGTGAGAAGTTTGGCCTCAAGCGGAGCGAGCTCTTCGAGCCCTTTGACCTCTTTGATGTGCAAGATTTCGGGAAGGTGAGCCTGGGCTAAGTGGATTTCCATTCATTCCCATGAACGTCATCGGTCTACTCACGGGGGCCAGCTAAGGGCTGTGGGGGGAAGGACGGAAGAGACAGACTAGACCAAAGTGGGCACCAGGTGCTAAGCGCGTGACTGGGGACCCTGGACCTGGGTATGACTCTCTGCGACCTCAGATCTGTGGCTCTGCCTCTCTGAGCCCTGGTTCTCTCATCTCCACGTGGGAGTCAGATCTCTCTGAGTGGATGTCAGGATTGACTAGAACATAGGATCCGGTGGTGGTGTGCTTCCAAGGCAAGGCCGACCTGCCGACATGGGGGCGGATGGGAAGGTGGGCAATTAGGTTGCCAGGACTCGGGGACTCCCCTCAAGGTCTAGCCTTGGGTGCTGGAAGTAGAGGCTGTGATCTGGCAATTGTGGGTGCTGGGGGCTTTCTGATCAGTCACGACCTTTGTCACAGGTCATCTACACCCTGTCTGCCCTGTCCTGGACCCCGATTGCCCAGAATAAGGGGATCATGTGAGTAACCTGGTGGGCCCCCAGTCCCCTTTCTCCTGCTCTCCTCCTCGGGGCACCCTTCCCGCTTGGCCTGGTGACTGGCTTACACTACCCTGGTTCCCCCAGGCCCTTTCCCACCGAGGACAGTGTGGGCGATGACGACATCTACAGTGGCCTGTCCGACCAGATCGAGTGAGTACTTGTGTCCTGGGGTCTGAGGGGACATGGCCTTGATCGGGGCGGGGTCTGAGGGATAACTGGCCTGGGGTCTCTGGTGGCCCCGCCTGACCCGCGTTCCACAGCGACACGGTGGAAGAGGATGAGGACCTGTACGACTGCGTGGAGAACGAGGAGGCCGAGGGGGACGAGATCTATGAGGACCTCATGCGCTCGGAGCCGGTGCCCATGCCGGTGTGTGGGGGCGGGGTGCGCAGTCTTGGAGGGCGCGGGTTTTGGGGTGGGGGGCAGCCCCGGGCCCCCCAACACTGGCCTTTCCTCTCTGCTCTCAGCCCAAGATGACAGAGTATGACAAGCGGTGCTGCTGCCTGCGAGAGATCCAGCAGACGGAGGAGAAATACACGGACACGCTGGGTTCTATTCATCAGGTGCGCCTGGTCCAGCCCCTGATGGGTGGATGCGCGGAGCTGGGCCCAGGTGCATGTGCACCCACCTGCGCGCGCCTCCTCTCGCGTGGGCACCAGTCTCCGCGCGCACTTGTCCGCGCGTGCACCCGTCCGTGCGCGCGCCCGTCTGCACACGCACCTGTCTGCACACGCACCTGTCTGCACGCGCACCTGTCTGCGTGTGCACCTGTCCGTTCCACGCCAGTCTGTACGCGCACCTGTCTGACCCGGCACTGAGGGCCTCAGTCTGTCTGAGCCCGGGCTCCTCCCTGGCCCCAACCCTTTGCGTTTCTTTGCTTCTCTTCCTCTCCAGTTTTCTCCATCTTTTGATTTGTCTCACTGTCTTGTTTCCTATTTTCCCTCCATGTCTCGCCCTCCCTTTGGCCTGATGGTCTTCCTCTTCCTCTGCGCCTATTTCTCCTGTATCCTTATCTCTAGTCTTCTGTCTCCGTGACTTTTTTTTGTTGTTTTTACTTTGTGCATTCATGTTGGGATTTAATACGATTTTACCTATGAAGAGTATATAAGGTATATTTACAAAGGTGTTTAGATATCACCACTGTTAATTTTAGAACATTCTTATCATTCTGCCAAAAAAAACACCATACTTCTTAGACATCAGCTCCAAGTCCCCACCTTGCCCCAGCCCTTCAAAACCACGAATCTAACCCATTTAGGTTGTCTCCCGTCCAAATATTTTTGCAATATAAGCAGTGGGCCTGAAGACAATTTTGCTGCAAAGGAGTTAAAAATGAAAAAAATAAAAGAGGGACATTCTAAGGGGCATCATGAATTATACAAAATTAATACAATTAAAACAAAATTTTGGTGCCCTGGTGGAGTTAAGTCCAAGGTCCTGAGGTCCTGGCTTCATGTCCCAGGGTTGGGAGGAATAACCAAGATGAACAACTAAATAAAACAGAATAAAATGCTTCTTCCTCCTCTGCCTGCCTGCCTGTTCGCCTTCATTCCTGCCTGCATCTTTCCTTTAAAAGGAAATCTTGAAATATTCAAATACAAATATTTTGCAAAAATACAGACTAGTTGAATACAGTTTAAATCTCTGTGTAATTTCATGTCAATGCTGCACAGAGAACCGAGTTATGGGTTTGTCCAGAGTATTATACATTGAGGGCTTTATTCTGGGGAAAACACAGAGTTTAAAGCCAGGTCATATACAACTGTGCTAGAAAATCACGACGTATCCATTTGCAAAGAGTCAGTATTTACTTTGTCAAAGGCGAAATGAAACAAAACTAACAGCTGGGTTAAATACATTAAGAGAAGGTGAGCATTTGGTTCATCATTAGAGAAATCAAACCAAGCTGTCAACCAGTTAATTTGTTCCTCTTTTACAATATCGCCTTACTACTGATCATTATTATTTTTTAAAGGACGGGTGCAGGCAGGAATGAAGGTGAGCAGGCAGGCAGGGAGAGAGAGGAGGAAAAAGTACTTGTTTATTATCTTATTTAGTTGTTCACATTAGTTTTTCCCGCTGTCTGTGGGTCACGAATCCATGTCCTTGGGAGATACCTAAATTGCTCTGTCTGGAAGCCACAGACTTAACTCTAAGTCATCAGGGTAAGCCCATTGCTGATTAATTAGGGAGAATTTTGCTGTTTAACTGCCAGACACACAATTTTCTGTTTCTATGAATGTGCTTGCTTTGGCTATATCAAAAGAATCATAATATGTGGCCTTTTGTATTTGACTTCTTTTTTTCCCCCCTCTTCCTGCCCTGGGATTCAAACCCACACGGTTTGGCTTCACATGGCCAACACGTTAGCCACTGAGCCACAGAAAGACACCTGGGCTCTTTTACTGATATTCTATTTTCAAGTCTCATCCACACTGTACGCATGCCCAAACTTTACTCCTTTTCAGGGTTGAGTAATATTCCACCATAGGGATAATATTGTATTCATCTATTTATCTGTGCGTGGATATTTGGGTGGCTTTTATGGTTTGGCAACGATGAATAATTGTGCTATGAATATCAGTGGACACATTCTTGTGTGAATATCATCTTTATTTTTATCCGTCTTTCTCCTTGTTTCCTTGTCTCTCTGTCTCTTTCATCACTGTCTTTTTGTCTCTCTCTCTGGGTTGGGACTGGAGGTAATGGTCTCACCTGCCTTTTCCTCTCTTACCTGTCTCTCCACAGCACTTCATGAAGCCTTTGCAACGTTTCCTCAAACCTCAAGACATCGAGACCATTTTCATCAACATCGAGGTGAGGTGGCTGACCCCAGCCCTTCTGGATCTCTGTCCAGTGGAGATGATCTGCTGACCCCGCCTGACCCGGGACTGTGGGGGTTGGGAGGCGAACAGCCTAGGTGCAGGGATGTCCCTTCTCCAGGCTCTGTCCCCAGCCCTCGCCCCTCCCTCTGAGCAGGACCTGTTACATGTACACACCCACTTCGTAAAGGAGATGAAAGAAGCCCTAGTCAGCCCCAGCGCGCCCACTCTCTACCAGGTCTTCATCAAATACAAGGAGAGGTGAGACCCCGCTGGCCAGCTGGAGCTCTTTATTTTATTTTATTTTGTAATGGAAAGTGCAGGCAGGAATGAAAGGTGAGCAGGCAGGCAGGGAGAGAGAGGGGGAGGAGGCATTCATCTCTCTTTCTTTAGTTGTTCATCCAGTTGTTGAACCCGGGGGCCTTGGGATGTATGTGGACTGCGCTGGCCGAAGGCAGTGGACCCATCCCCTAAGCCACCAGGGAGCGCCAAACCGGAGCTCTTGAGGTCACCCTGACCTCCCCAGACTGGCATTGGCCTCAGAGACTATTGAACTGGTCTTTGAGCTTTTTTGCTTATGGACGAGGGCGGGCCATTTCTGGTTCAATCCTTGCTCTGTGTCATGTGGGCTGTGTGACGCCGAGAGGTCACTTAATCTCTCTGTGCTCTTGCTTCCATGCCTGTGAAATGAGTATGGGACAGGAACATATCTCCTAGAATAGAGCCAGGTGCTGATCACCGCGCCTGGCACACCGGCAGAGGCGGGACCAGGTTCTTAGACAGGCAGGTGGGTGGGGCCCACGCGGGTGGGGTGGAGCCTGGGAATGGGCGGGGCCAGACTCCTAGATAGGTCAGTGGAGTTTATGTGGATGGGTGAAACCTGTGAAGGGGCGTGGCCAGTAATCTAGACAGGTGGAGCTTATGCAGGTGGCTCGAGCCTGAGCAGGGGTGGGGCCAGGCGCCTAGAGAGGCAGGTGGGTGGAGCCCACACAAGTGGGGCGGCCACGCTGAGGCTGTCTGATTTAGCAACTCCATGTGGCGGGTGCTATTGGTGTGACCCTTCTACGGACGGGAGACTGAGGCTCAGCGTCACCCAGCGGGGAAGAGAGGGCGCTGGCATGGCATTGAAACTCATGTCTGCCTGACCATGCTGCCCGCCACGGCTACTGTCCCTCTTGCAGATTTCTTGCCTACGGCCGGTACTGCAGCCAGGTGGAGTCCGCTAGCAAGTACCTGGACCAAGTGGCCGCCGCCCGGGAAGACGTGCAGATGAAACTCGAGGTGAGGGCTCTGCCATCCTTCCCAGGTCCCAGGGGCGAGCGGGAGGAGACTGACTTGGAGAGGGTGTCATGTTTTACTCCAGCCCAGCCTTGGGTCAGTCTGCTGAAAATTTGGGGGGAGAGGGAGGTACCGGCCAGGCAACTGGGGACAATGGAGCGGGTGGACAGGCACTGACCCCAGCTGCAGGCGCCAGGCTGAGGCTCCGACTCCAAACGGAACTCCAACTCCCAATGAAAGCCCAGTCCTGGACTCAGCTCCAAGTCTGAGCGGAGCCCCAACTTCACACTGAGCCCTAATCCTGGACTGAATCCCAATTCTGGGCTCGGGCCCCCAGCTGTGTATGCTGGCAGCACCGACCAGACAGGCTGAATAAAGAACCTCCTGTGTGTGTGGAATTTCTAGCCTGTGTGGTCTCCAGGGTAGGGACCCTCGGGTCCTGTCCCTCTCTTCCTTCCAGTCACACTCAGCTGAGTGAATCTTGGACCTCAAGCCCCGGCGTCCTTCCAGCTGTGTCTTCAACCTCCCTTCCCTCCCCAGGACATTTGTGCTTCCTTTTTTCCCCAGAGAGAGCTGATGCTCCAGGTTCTAGAACACTCTACCTGCCCCTCATCTCACTCACCCCCTTTTCTCTGATCCCCCCAGGAATGTTCTCAGCGAGCCAACAATGGGAGGTTCACCTTGAGAGACCTGCTAATGGTTCCTATGCAACGGGTCCTCAAGTATCACCTCCTTCTCCAGGTGCGGGGTCTAACAGGGGGTCCTCTAAGTATGAGCTTGGTATGTCTGCAGCCTGTGAGTGCCCACTGGGCGCTGGGATCCTCTGGGACCTGTCATGCCCCAGCTTCCAGGGACAGCAGGGTGAGGGAAGAGCTGGAGGGCTGGGTTTATTGGGAAGCTCTCCTCACCCCGCAGGAGGGGACATATCAAGCAGGCATGTCTCCTCGGGTCCCACAGGAGTTGGTGAAACACACGCAGGACGCAGCGGAGAAAGAGAACTTGCGTCTGGCGCTTGATGCCATGAGGGTAAGTGGGGCAGGGAGGTGACAGCCACTCACAGGGGGCTGACAGTCACACGCAGGCACAAGCACATTCAAGGCAGAGCCGCACAGTGTCACAGTGTCACAGGGCACTCCCACCCCTAACCCACCTCTCTGGTAAGTTATTCGCAGCCTCTCCCTGGGCGCAGTGACCTGCCGAGGACCCCCACTTTAAGCCTCTTGCCAGGCCCTCGCTAAGGGTTGACCCTCATGCCGGACCAGGCAGGGAACTGGGCTTGGGGAGGAGGGTCCAGGCTCACCGCTGCCTCACCTTCAGGATCTGGCCCAGTGTGTGAATGAGGTCAAGCGGGACAACGAGACCCTGAGACAGCTCACCAACTTCCAACTGTCCATCGAGAACCTGGTGAGGGGGTGTGAGGGGGTGTGGACACAGGGGAGGGCGTTGTGTCTCCTTGGTGTTCCCTCGCCAGACCCCCTGTCGCCTGTTTAGGATCAGTCTCTGGCCAACTACGGCAGACCCAAGATTGATGGGGAACTCAAGATCACCTCCACCGAGCGGCGCTCCAAGATGGACAGGTGGGTGGAGCCAGTGTGAATCTGGGGCGGAGCCTGCAAGGGACAGCGCGGGGAGGCTCTTAGAGGGTGGATAGGAGGAGCCAGCATACGGGGTGGAGCCGTGAGTGGGCGGGGCCAGGAACCTCGATTGTAAGATGGGCGGAGCCAACACAGATATGGGGCGGAGTCAGCCTTCTTGGTAGGCAAGTGGGTGGAACCTATGCAAGAACAAGCCTGGGCTCCTAGATAGGCAGGTGGGTGGAGCCATAAAGGGGTGGGGCCAGACTCTTAGAAAGACAGGTGGGTGGAGCCCATAAGATGGGGCGTGGCTTGAGTAGGGGCTGGGCTAGATTTTCAGAGAGACAGGTGCATGGGGCCACCCGAAAGGGCCAGGGAGAACCTAGTTGAATGGACAGGGCGGAGCTCTGCTTAGATAGGTGGTTGAACCCAAGCCCAAGAGAGGCAGGGTCAGCACAGATCCTGCGGAGGGGTCCTCTGTAGGTTGGCCTGGCCAAATTGGCACCAAGGAGAAAAAGGGCAGGACAGCAGGGCAGGGCAGGAAGGTGGAGGGGACGGGCAGAGGGCTGGTGAGGACCATGGGGAGGGACCAGACGGCGGCTGCTGACAGCTGCTTCCAGGTACGCCTTCCTGTTCGACAAAGTTCTGCTCATCTGTAAGCGCCGAGGGGACTCCTACGACCTCAAGGACTTTGTAAATCTGCACAGCTTCCAAGTTCGCGATGACTCCTCCGGAGAGCGAGACAACAAGAAGGTAGGACTCTGAGGCCAGAACGAGGGACCCTGTGCTGAGGAGCCCATGCGCTTGGCTTTTGGACTGTCTGAGAATGGTCTTCGAGTTGAGGATGTCTGTCTGGTTATCCTGGGAAGCCCTCTGCAAAGGTGCCCACGCGTACTTCTTCCGGGCGCAGAGAGGCTGTTATTGGCCCCGTGCCTGCTTCCCTGCAGGGATAAGGGGTGGACGAGAAGGTGGCACCACCTCTGCAGCGTGGCGCCTTCATTCTGAACCCGGCTTTTCCACAGTGGACTCACATGTTTCTGCTGATCGAGGACCAAGGAGTGCAAGGTTATGAGCTCTTCTTCAAGACGCGGGAACTGAAGAAGAAGTGGATGGAGCAGTTCGAGATGGCCATGTGAGGCCCTCTCACTCTTTCCATCCTTGGATTCCATTCCTCGGGTGCAGGGGCTGGGAGGCGAGTCTATGCCCCGGTGTCACTTCGGCACTCTGTGGGGACACACGCACCTCAGTCTCCTCTTCTGGCATGTGGGCGGGACAGGCTTAAGGCTGCCTGCCTCCCTCGAGGTCAAGGTTCCTTGCTGGTGTCTATCACAAACCTGGAGTCCCTCCCCTCTCTCTCCTCTCCACCCCCGCCTCCACTTTTCTTCTTCCTGAGGCGCAATTCACACAACCAAACATTTGGCCATTTTAAAGCGGACACTTCAGGGGTGTTTAATACAGTCATAATGTCCAATAACCACCACAGTCTAGTTCCCCCCCAATTCACCCTCCCCAAGAAGAACCCTGCGCCCATGAGCTCTCACCACCCCTTCCTCCATTTCCCAGCTCCAGCTTATCTGCCTTCTGCCTCCATCCAGATTCATAGCAGCCCTACAGCCCCCAAAGGTGGCAGCCACCCAGGTGTCCACAGATGGATGGATGAGTCATCACTCCCCCACACCAATCCAGGCGAGGCCATAGTACTCAGCCTTGCAAAGGCATGAGGTCCCGACACACCCAAGTAGCCGCCTGCCTTGGTACCGTTTCCTTTTCATGGCTGAGTAGTATTCCATTGCATAGACTGCTCTTTCCTCTCCAGCTCCAACATCTACCCCGAAAACGCCACTGCCAACGGGCACGACTTCCAAATGTTCTCCTTTGAGGAGACCACGTCTTGCAAGGCTTGCCAGATGCTGCTGAGGTCAGAGTCTGGGGGGCTGGATTTCGGTGCTGCCCTTCCTCTTTAAAGTGGCTCCTAGCTAGGCAGGTGGGTGGAGCCAACACGGATAGGGTGGAGCCCGGGAAGCGGATAGGCCAGGAGCCTAGGCAGGTGGGTGGAGCCTACACAGATCTGGGGTGGAGTCTGGGCAGGGGCGGGGCCAGTCTCCTAGAGAGGCAGGTGGGCGGAGCTTACGCAGACGGCAATTCGACCTTCCTTGTCTCCATCTTCAGAGAACCTCAGGTGGAGGGGCGGGGCTTCCCCTTGTTGGCAAGATGATCACCTATGTCCAGGCAACTTAACGAACTCCTCTTGATCTCTCCCTGCATTTCAGAGGCACCTTCTATCAAGGCTACCGCTGCTATCAGTGTCGGGCACCTGCCCACAAGGAGTGTCTGGGGAGGGTCCCTCGGTGTGGGCGACACGGCCCAGGTACCAGTGGGAGAGAGGGCGAGACGCGGGCTGGGTTCTGCAAGAGGGGATTCCCCTCCTGATGATGCTTTTCTCCTTCACATAGATTTTGCGGGAACTATGAAGAAGGTAAGATGTCCACGCTCCTTTCTGTGTACAGAAGACCCCAGGGAAGGAGGATGGGGGAGGAGATGGGGGTCCCACTAGCGGGTGGAGCCCCCAGGTTGGGCACAGGGAGTTAAGCCTTTTCTCTCGGCACTCTCTCCAGGACAAGACACATCGCCGTGCTCAGGACAAAAAGAAGACTGAGCTAGGTGAGTCTGGAGAAGGCGGCGTTGGGGGCAGCGGGAATGTGGACGTTGCTTCTGCAAAGCTGGACCAGAACAGATTCCAAGAATGATATTGACGTGTGCTCTGCTCCTAGAGCATTTATTCCCGTCCTGGAAGCCCCCAAAAGGAGGGGCAAAGTCTCTCAAATTCTTTAGCTGCTCTGCTCAGACGCAGTGGGGGCCAGGGAAGGCACGACCATCCAGATGCTAAGATGTACTTTCTGTGCACCTGGGGGGAGGAGTGGTTGGGTCTTCCACCTTCGGTCAAGAGCAAAGTCCACGTCCATCCCAAGGACCCAGGTTCGCGTCCTGGGGCTGGTGGGCCCTACCATGTTGAACAACCATGTAAAATAAAGATGCTTCCTCCTCTCTCCCCCTGCCTGCCTGCTCACCTTCATTCCTGCCTGCACCTCTCTTTAAAAGAAAAATTGAAAAAGATGTACTTTCTCTTCCATCCACATTTCTTATTCACTCTTTTTCTTCCTCCCTCCCTCCCTTCCTTTCTTTCTTTCTTGAAAAGGTGCAGGCAGGAATGAAGGTGACCAGAGGCAAGCAGGGAAAGAGAGGAGGAAGAATCATCTTATTCATTTTATTTAGTTGCTTGTCTTCGGTTGTCCCCCAGCCCCAGGCCTTGAACCCAGGGATGTATGGTGACTGTAGGCTGTGAATTTCACGATTAAACCACCAGGGCATGTCTCTGTTTCTTTCTTTCTTGCGGACAAGCTCCTTCTGTGGTCTTAATGGGCTATATACACCTCTAATAATTCTCTTCATCCCTGGCCCTGTGATTCTGCGTCACGAAGTCTTACTATGATGTACAGTTTCAGCAAAATCCCTCCCCCTGAAGGATGCAGTGTGGCTAAATCAGAATTCTTTTTAGCCCAATGCCTGGGGGACAAGCCTGGATTTATTCAGATAGTAATGATTTTTGTGGAGTCAAAGCAGTGATGGTGGATTTATCGACCATCCATCATCTGTATCCATCTCTCATTTCCTTATCTGTGTATCTATCTATCTAGCATATTCACCATCTCTATAGATTCACAACCTGTATATATTGTCTTGGGTCAATGATGCTTGAAACTTCTGTGCTTTTAAAACTCTCAGGGCAGTAGCAGGAGATGGATTTGGTTAGGTCATTTATTGTGGTGAGCAAAGTAGAGGGTTCTCTGGGGCACAAAACTGGGGCATCTGATGAATCTGAGGGTTGAAGGAGGACTTCTCAGAGGAGGAGGCATTTAAATGGACACTTGACGGATGAGGAAGAGTTAGATGAGAAAGAGAAGCAGGAGGAGGAAGAGCATGAAGAGGAAAAGGAGAAATAGGAGGAGGAAGAAGAGAAGGAATAGGACGAGGAGGAGAAGGCAGAAGAGGAGGTGGAGGAGCAGGAGAGTGAGAAGGAGGAGAAGGTGGAGGAGGGGGATGAAGAGAATGAGGAGGAGGAGAGCACTGTCCCAGGCAGAGGTAACGCCGTGTGTAAAGGCCAGGTTGCAGGCAGGAAAGACACTAGGAAAGAAGTGGGGACAGTTTGATGTGACCTGGAGAAATAACCCCTGTGTTCACAGTCACACAGAGTCAGTGTGAAGACTCAGGGTTCCTACATCATCTCTCTCATCTTGATGTACCTATTGATTTATATCTCTAAAAGAGATATAGATCTGTATCTACAAGGATGGTAGATATGGATCTCTGGGTACAGATAGACATAAATATAGATATCTCATAATTACTTGCAATAGTCAACAATTAGATGCAACTCAAATGTCCTCAATAGGAATAATCAACATATACAATAAATATTAAAGTATATAATTATACTAATTACATTATGGTATAGTATATCATATTATACTGTAATATAGACATGTTGTATATTATATATACATGTATCATTTCTTATTATATATAATGATATTCATTATAGTTTGGTACAGATATCATATATATATATATATTATATATATATAAAATGGAGAGTGGTCTGAAGAGTCCTCGACAACTTGAAAATGGAAACTCCACAGGACCCCAGGGGAAGTTAGCTTTTTTTGTGCAGCAGAATGTCTTTGAGATTCATGGAGGTGGCAGCTTGTAGCACCGATTTTATTTGTTCTTTCTCATTGCTCTGTTTGTATGTATGATCGCAGACATGTGTCATTTAATGTCAGGCATAGAGGCTGAGAATGCGGTATGAGGTGATTTCGTCATTACGTGACCGTTATAAAGTGCGGTTCCACAAACCCAGGTGGTAGAGCCGCCCGCCATCTTGGTTTCATGGTGAAGCCTGCTGGGGCCACCCTCATGCATGTGTCTGCTGTTGACCAGAATGCTTTCAAGTGATGCCTAATTGTGTATCACTCTTTGTTCATCCACTTTATCGAGGACACTTAGCTTGTTGCCAAATTTTGGGTAGAGTGAATCAGATCACTGGGAACCTTCTCCTTTGCGATTTTCAGCAGACACGTCTTTTCATTTCTCTGGGGCGAATATTTTCCAATGGCTTTGGTGGGCTCCAAGGTAGACATTTCTTTAGGACTGTCGATCCTGCCAGTTTCCCAAAGTTGATTCCCATCAACCGTGTAGGACCATCTGGTTGTTCCACATCCTCGCCATCACTTGGTAAAGTCAGTCTTTGGAATTTCTGCCATCTTGGTGGTTGGTGAGA
Organism: Solenodon paradoxus; assembly: GCA_004363575.1. Lineage (NCBI taxonomy): Eukaryota > Metazoa > Chordata > Mammalia > Eulipotyphla > Solenodontidae > Solenodon > Solenodon paradoxus. The sequence goes on from RJWH01004632.1 coordinate 74,193, forward strand.
CGGAGCTTTGAAAATCCTTGACTATCAACCCCTTGGGCACCAGCACCTTCCCTTCCTCCAGGTCTGCCCAAGATGGAGGTGTGTCAGGAGTATTATGGGCTTCCGCCACCACCTGGAGCCTTTGGACCTTTTCTACGGCTCAACTCTGGAGACATCGTAGAGCTTACCAAAGCTGAGGCTGAACAGAACTGGTGGGAGGTACAGGATGGGTCCACGGGAGTGATGGGGGAGAAGGATCTGAGTGTGAGGTCATGGGTGGAGGTGACCTTGGGAAGTAAGGTCGTGGTCTTCTGGTTCTCACAAGAGAAGGCTACTCTGGGAGAAGGTACATGGGGAGGGTGGTGTAGACAGGGATTTTGGTTGTGGGTTATCTTCCTGAGAAGTTGATATTGATTGAAACCTTTGTGTGTCATCCAGGTCATAGAGAGGCAGAGAGATCCCTGGGTAGAAAGATGGACACATACATGAGTGCAGAGTGGTAACCTCCATGTCCTTGTCTTTCCCTCTTTGTATTTTAGGGCAGAAATACAGCTACCAATGATGTCGGCTGGTTTCCCTGTAACAGGGTCAAGCCCTATGTGCATGTGAGTGCCTCGTGTCTGGACAGAGCAAGGGGAAGGAGGTTGTGGGAGGGTGGACATCCTTGGGGGAGATACTGTGGGAGACAGGGAGGAAGCTAGCCATCATGGTGGGACATTCTCAACACAAGGTTGGGTTCAACTCAAGGGTCTTCCTGCCCAAGCCACTGAGCCTGCAGTGACAGTCACCCTGAGTAGGGTGACTGTTCCCTCTTGATTCTTCTTGGGTGAAAGTCTGCTACCTCATGCCTGGCAAGAACCAGGGGTCCAGAGGGCTGGACAGTCTCTGGCTCCCTTCAGAGGCACCGCATTTCTCTTGTCTTAACGTGTGATCACTGCAGATTTCCAGAAAAGTTGTGATAACGATGCAAAGAATTCCTGTGTATCCTGCACCCAGATTCACTGGCTAGAGTTGGCCCCCTTCCTCTCTTTCTTGACACCTTTTATTTATTTTCTTTGTGTATTTTTTATTATTTATTTCCTCAAAATACTTAAAAGACTTTTTATAGATCTTATGTCTCTTTCATTCCCAATACGCCCTGGAACGGGAGCCTTCTCTTACACAGCCAGAATGGTTATGGTTGAATTGGCAGTAGACTATTATTTAATCCAGGGTCTATTCCCAGCCCCCCAACCCCAATCTCTTTTTATTTTCCAAGGAAAGGTATAGGCAGGCTGGAACAGAGAGGAGGAATTTGATTTTATTTCCATTTTAGTTGTTCACATTTCCCCCCTCACCCGGGACTTGAACCCAGGGGTTTGTGGCTTGTGTCCCTCAGAGGTGATTGACCCAACCCCTGCTCCACCAGGATGCCTCCCCCAAAATGCCTCCCCCAAAATCTTAGAGAGATTCATTTCTCAATCTGGAATCCTTCAGGTTTCACTGTGGAGTTACTTTACGAGTTTCCAACTTTGTCATTTCTTTCAAATTGATGAGTATGTGCAGTAAGGAAGAGTCATCTCTTCTAGTCTATGTACTTGTATGTCTGTGTATTTTTCTGTCTATATCTAGATCTATCAATCAACGATCTATGCATCTAAAATTATTGATGTTTTTATGTACCCACCTATCAGTTGATCATCTAGATATCTAAAGTTCATCTGTGTATCTAACAACCATTTATCTAATTAATAAACAATCATCTGTGTATCTAATGATCAATCATTTATGTGGCTAACAATTGCTTATGTATCTTTGTATCTATCAATCATTTATGTATCTAACCATCATCTGTGTATCTCACTGTGTACATATCAGTTATCCATGTATTTATCTACCTATCAATCAACAATCACCTGTGTATCAATCATTGCTGTCTGCATCATTAGTAATCTATGAATTTAAAAATCATCTATGCTTCTGTGTATTTATCCATCACCTATGTATCTCTAGATCTGCTGACCTATCAACCAGTCATCTCTGTACATAGCAATCATCTGTATATTGAGCAATTAGTGATACACCTATGTATCTTTCTTTCAATCACCTATGTATTTAACTACCTGTCACATTCACATTCTTGTCAAACCCACCCCACCTTCCATCTCTAGAATGTTCCATCCTCCCACCTGACACTCAACACCATCAGACATGCCCTCCCTCCCCTCCCCCAGCCCGACCCCTGCACCTCCTTTCTGTCTCTGTGTCTGTGACTCCTCTAGGGACCTTCTGGGAGCAGGTCCCCTAGGACATGTCCTTGTGTGTCTGCCTGAGGTCACTGAGTGTCACGTCCACATGGAAGCGAGGATCAGAGCCTCCTTCCTTATTAAGACTGAAAACTATTCCAGTGTGTGGATAGGACACATTTTATTTATTCATTCACCTGTTGATGGACACTTAGGCTGTTTCCACCTCTTGGCTATTGTGGACAATGATGTTATGGACATTGGTGTACAGATACCTTCTTGAATTCCTGTTTTCAGTTCTTTTAGGTCTATATCCAGAGCAGGAATTGCTGGGTCATATAGTGAGTCTATTTAAAAATAGACAGCTTGTGGATCTGCCATATGTGTTCCATAGTGAATGCACCATTTCGTATGCCTGTGAAGGAACACATAGGGTCCTAATTTCTCTGTATGCTTGCCAACATGTTTTCTCCCTGCCATCCTCCCTCCATTCCACCCATCCTTCATTCCTTCCTTCACCTCCTCTCCCTTCTTCTCTTCTTCCTCCTCCTCCACCTCCTCTTTCTCTCTGTCTTCTGCTCCTTCTCTACTGCTTTCTCTTCCTTCTCCTCTTTCACCTGCTCCTCCTCTTCTTTCTCCTTCTCTCCTTCTCGCCCTCTCTCCTCCCTCCCCAGTGCCTCCTAATGAGGGAGTGTGAGGTGTGTGAGGGAATATTTACACTGATTCAGATCATGGCCAACATTTCTTGCAGATAGAGAGCGAATAAACCCTGGAGCAAACACAGGTGACCTTTAGGTGACCACATGTCAATACAACTGGGTCATGAAGCCTAACTCTATGCATTTCCTTGACTCCTCATGTTTGATTTTGGTCAACCATCTAAAAAGGTGGAAATCATTCTTATCTTGAGGGTCACCCTAAAACCTGTGGCAAAACAACCCTGGATTTATTAGAGAGTGGATAGTCTCTGCTGCCAGATTCTGGACTGTCCTTAATAATGCAGTGCCTGTCCCATAATAGACACTCATTTGATAGCAGTGGAATGAATGCAGGCACAGGTGGATGGGTGGATGGGTGGATGGATGAATGAATGGACGAATGGATAGATGTATGTATGAGTGGTTGGGTGGATGGACAGATGGGTATATGAATATATGAGTGAATATATGAGTGCATGGGTGGATAGATGGATGGATGGGTGGATGAATGGATGTGTGGATATATGGATGGCGTGTCTTGCATTCTGCCACAGAGTTGGGCCCTTGGTCCTAAGTCTGGGTCTCTATTTCTGTCCTCAGGGTCCCCCACAGGACCTGTCTGTTCATCTTTGGTGAGTAGAACTAACTTTCTTGTTTATATCTTAGGGTCCTCTGGGTGTGGGCCCAGGCAAGGCATGGGAGGAGATTCCAACCAATCAGTCATTCATTCTTCCAAACTTGGGTTTTGACAGCTGGGTCCAGCCTTACCCTAGGGACTGAGGAGAGAGCAAACAGAAAGTGCCCTTGATCTGGGGAGATCATAGTCGCCCTGGAGGAGAAATGGTAGTGATGGTTCCAGAGCCCCCTTCTCCCTCTGCATTTTTGAGCACTGGCTGTATATAGAACCAGGAGGAATGGAGGTGGTTAGAGTTGTTTTGGGATCCCTCTCACCTGGGCTCATGTATGACTTCCCCATTTCCCTGCTGTGTGACCTTGGGCTAGTAACTCACCTTTTCTGTGCTGAATTCATAACAAGCCAACTTCCTCATGTTAGGAAGTTTTCATGAGCTGTTATGTGCCTGGCACAGAATAAGCATTTTGTCAGCTGTTCTTATAGCATGTGTCATGAATTTTGACATTGAAGACAAGTGTTTCATGTTTTAACATCTAGGGCACTGGCGTGACTAATGCAGTCAGCAGAGTCAGTTTTCTGCTGAGTTTCATGCACAGGCAGTAATTTTTAGTCCATAATGACCCCAAGAGTAACAGTGCCATTTATGGGCATTGGCACCTGAGACCCAATGGAACACGGTGTTGTTTGATGCCCCTACATCTGTTCTTAGTTAGGCTGACTCTATTTGCCCGAGACAAAAATGAGACATGGGAATGAAAAAGTGGGACGAGGTTCTGTGCTGGCGACGAATGCGAGGGGAGGAGGTGGAGCAATCTGAGCAGGAGCAGAGCAGCCAGGCTTGCAACATGTAAGGACTGTGTGATGCCCAGTGGTGATCACATAATAGCATGTGTGGTGTGGAGAGATGACATACAAAGAGCCAGGGCTGGTGTAAGGAATTCCGGCACCACAGTTGAAAGTCAAATTTGTCTGCCCTATAAGCCCTGCTCTAAGTGTCCTGCCTAAAACACATGCCACTTTAACCATCCCAGTGCCAGAAATGCCCAAGAACCCGCTCAGTGCCAGAGATACCCTAAAGTGCCAGAGATAACCCCCCCAGTGCCAGAGGTACTTCCATAGTGCAGAGATAACCCCACGGAACCAGAGATAAACCTGCAGTGCCAGAGATAGCCCCCAGTGCCAGAGATAAACCTGCAGTGCCAGAGATACCCCCGCAGTGCCAGAGATACCCCCACAGTGCCAGAGATACCCCCGCAGTGCCAGAGATACCCCCACAGTGCCAGAGATACCCCCGGAGTGCCAGAGATACCCCCTCAGTGCCAGAGATGACCCCGCAGTGCCAGAGATGACCCCACAGTGCCAGAGATACCACCACAGTGCCAGAGATACCCCCGCAGTGCCAGAGATAACCCCCATAGAGCTTACCTGTGACTTGACCACCCCATGGCGTTCTGTTCCCTTTGAAGAGACAGGCAGGTGGGGTTGGGGGCGGGGGGATCCTTTTCCTACAGCTCCTGTCTCCTCACAGGGCACAGGAACAGCAATAGTGGTCATGGCCCATCACAGTCAGCACTGGCAAAGACTGTCTTTAATGTGGCACAAAAGGGGCAGCTTCTTTGGCCCCCTCCACAGACTGGGCCCAGGGCAAATCCACTGCTCCTTTTGTCCCGTGTTAAAGATGGCCCCAGTTTATTAAAAACAGGACAAATGGACACATATTAAAACAGGATATTCAGGAAATATGAAAGGAGACACTGGCCCACTTAGAACAGTATATGGTCAGCTTGACTTCAGTGAATAATCTAATTCTCCTGGTAACCCTTTAAAGTAGGTGTTCTCCTTACTCCCCCTTTTGCAAAGGAGGAAATGAGACTCAGAGAGTGGAAGTGATTTGTTCACGGTCACACAGTGGGGAACAGATGGAGATGGGGTTGACCAGACACCAAAGCCTGGCTGCTGCCTCTACACGGGATCTCAGCACCCTCCCCAGTGCCCGCTGCAGGAAAGGGCACCAATGGGAGCAGCACCCCTGGTGAAAAATGTTCTGGGGTGGTTTGTTAGCTTCCTCTTTGCAGAAGAGGAAATCGGGGCTCCGAATGACAAAATCAGTTCCTGAGGTTACAGAGCAGCCAGAGGATTGGCACCATGATGTCGGAGGCTGAGCGGGTCTCTCTCCTCAGCAGGGATGTGGTCACCAGGACGTGGTACCCAGTGGGCTGGGGGAGGAGGGGGAGACACTTGGCTCGGCTGCAGAGTCGAAGAGAACACCGAAACACTGAGGAATGGAGACCCACATAGCGAGCAGGCAGGCAGGCAGGCAGGAAGAGACAGGAAGCAGCATTTATTTTATCTAGTTGTTCCCATTGGACTGGAGTCTTGAACCTGGGACCCTGGGGACGATGTGGGGCTGGTCTCAGGATGAACTAGACCGCTGAGTCACCAGGAGGCACCCTGTGCACTCTTCTTCTTTTTTTTTTTTTTAAAGGGAAGGTGCAGGCAGGAATGAAGGTGTAAATAGGCAGGTAGGCAGAGAGAGGAGGAAGAAGCACTTTATTTTATGTTCATTTAGTTTTTCATGCCGGTTGCTCCCTCCTCACCTGGGACTTGAACTCAGGGAAATGTGGTCTGCGCTCCTTGGAGACGATCGGCCCAACCACTGCTTCACCGTGGTGGGGGGGCGCCATCTTCATTTTTTAAAAATTGAAGTGAAACGAACATAACAGAATTGATTGATTTAACGTGGCATTGCATTTATTGTCACACTTCTATTACATATTGGCATTTCTATATCATACATAAGAATATATTATTTAAGTGATATTCATTTTTATGTTATATATTTACATTTATGGTAGAATTATGTTCATAACCACAAGTTATACATAATTTTATATAACTGTAATTGATATATATGATTTATGTTGCATATTTATGGCATAAATGTTTTCATAGTCACATTTCTATATTATATAATTAAATAGTCTATAATCAATATATATTTATGTAATGTATTTACATTTATGGCATAATTATATTCATAGTCATATTTGCCTATTAGATATAACTATATAATCTGTAATTAATATATATTATTTAAGTTATATATTTATGGCACAAATGTATTCAGTCACATTTTTCTATTATATAATCATACATAATCTATAATTGATACATATTTAGGTTATGTATTCACATTGAAAGCATAAATATATTTGTATTCACATGTATAGCCATATCATGTAATATAAATATATTATAATAATAACTATATATCATGTATGCACATGTATAATTGTATATCACCTATAATTAATGCATGTTATTTGTTATACATTTACATTCATAGCAAAAATATATTCATATTCACACTATAGTAATATGTCGAGTACAGTGTTATAAAACATAATATACGCTATGGTTATATATTATAGATGCCTGTATATAATTATGTTACCAATATTCAACATAGATTTATGTTTTGTATTTACATTTATAGCATAAATATATTCATATTCACATGTATAACTACCTATTGTAATTACATACCACACAACATATGCTGTAATACATATCATTTAATGATATATTTATATGCTCAATTTTTTTACATTATCTATATACATTTACTGCTTACATATATTCATTTTCACATTTATATACTCTATATAATGTATATAACTATGTGTGATCTAATATGCTATCCCATCTGTTTTCACAGTAATATGTAGTCACATGTATAATGAAATATTCCTGCACATCATCTATCATTTATGTTTCATGCTTGCATTTGTACCAGAAATGTATTGCTATTCACATTTTTATTAGTGACGTTTAGTACATCCACAATGGTGTACGACCAGCGTTCCATCTAGTTCCAGAACATTCCATGACCCCAGGGGAACCCTGGCAGCCACGAGTCACTTTCTTTCTCTGGATGTGTCTGTTCTGGACATTTCATAGAAATGGAATAATCGGCTATGCAGCCTTTTCTGACTTTTTTTTCCCTTAGCGTCTTATTTTTGGTGATCATTCACATGGTCATGAATGTTAATATTTAACCTCTGTTTAGTCCATGTTTCCAGTCCTCTGGACTTAAAAATATTGTGTTAAGATACGGCTAATTTTCCTTGGGATTTTTTTATCTTGATGACTAAGGTTTCTGGTTCCCCTTTAAGTGTTCAACCCCAGGCCGATGCCCGCTCCTTACCCGCTTTCTCTGGGTAACCACAATGGACAATTTGTAAATGTCACCCAAGAATGTCAAATTTCAGAGAAAACAAAAGAGAAAGACCACTGTTTTTCTATGCTCGCACTCTGAATTCTTCTGAAACCAAATGTGTGGGTTTCCCCTCCCACACACCAAACAGTTCGCCAATTCTTCAGACACCAGCTGGGTGTCCTACAGTTTAACTCAGTTCTGACACTACCTGCCTGGGTCAGTGTCAGACCCCACAGGGGAAGGGCTCAGGCCCCCAACATGTCCCACCCCTTCAGATGCCAGTTGCGAGTACATCTGACCAATTGGCTCTGAACAGGATTCTCCCAATTACCTCCCTGGGTTTGATAATTTGTGTAGAACTGAGGAAGACAGTTTAATGGATTAACAGTTTGTCATAAGAGGATACAGTTCAGAAG
>RJWH01004632.1:88284-100963 GCA_004363575.1 Solenodon paradoxus
TTTCCTTCCTCTCTTTCCTGCTTTTCCTTCCCTTCCCTTCCTTCCTTTCTCCTCTCCCTTCCTCCTTCCTCCCTTCCTTCCTTCCTCCCTCTCTCCCTCCCTCCCTCCTTTCCTTCCTTCCTTCCCTCCTTCCCTCCCTCTTGCTTTGTTTTTCTTTCTTTCTTCTTTAGAGCCTAGTTACTTAAACTTCTTTTTAAACTTACTTTTAAATGGTTTTACTAGTATTTCTTTTGTTTATGTGGCTGTATGATTTCTAGGACATTGAATTTGCACCTCAGTCTTCATGCATTTCACACCCCATGCACCCCCAGAGTCCCAGTGCCCTCCACACCTTGTCCCTCCTCCCTTCCTATGTTCTCTCCCCCCCCAGTCTTGTACCAGCCACAGTCTTGTAACTTGTGAATTTTGCTGAGTGTAGTCTGTTCATTGTATTCCAAATATGAGTGTAAGCAGCCTGTGCTTCTCTTTTTCTTTCTGATTTAGTTCACTGAGCACCGTGCCCTCTAGTTCCACTTGTGTGGTCACAAATGAAAATGATTTCATCTTTCGTTCTTGTTGCAGCTGAGTAGCGTCCCATGGTGTTTTCAGACCACATTTTCTTTATCCACTCATCTGACAATGGGTACGAAGGTTGTTTCCATTCTTTGGCTGCTGTGAATAGTGCTGCAATGGACATTGGGGTGCAGATATTGAGATTTGTTTGTTTTTTCAGATAAACTTTTATTATCAATTACTGTTATTTTTGTACATTAAAATAAACTCACATGTATAGGTTCCCCATTCCTCCTGTCTGTGTCAGCAGCACACCCTGCCCTCCACCAAATCACCAAGGTATCATTTATGAATGTTTTCATATTCTTGAGGTAGATACCTAGAAGTGGAATTACTGGATCTTATAGTAGTTCTATTTTTTAACTTTCTGAGGAACCTCCATTAGTTTTCCAAAGTGACTGCACCAATTTACACTCTCACCCACAGTGCACAAGGGTTTCTTTTTCTCCACATCCTGGTCAACACTCACGTTTCTAGTCTTTTCAATCTAGGTCATTGTCACAGGTGGGAGGGGATCTCATTATGGGTTTGAGCTGCATTTCCATAATGATAAGTGATGATGAACATCTTTCCATGTGCCTGTTGGCCATCTGTCTGTCTGTCTTTGAAGAAGTGACTCTTCAGATCTTCTGCCCATTTTTTGAGCAGGCTGGTTTTTAAATTTGTGCTTTTTTTTTGGTTGAGTTGTAAGAATTCTTTAGGAATCTTGGATATTGACCCCTTGTTGGAGGTAGGATGTGAAAATATCTTCTCCCATTCAGTTGTCTGTTGTTTTATTCTGATGGTAGTTTATTTTGCTGTGCAGAAGCTTTTTGGTTGCATAGAATCCCATGTGAATATTTTCCTTACCACTTCACCCGGCATTTTGAAACCTCTATTTTTCTATCAATAGCAAGGATTAATTAACAATGATGACTTCCCACAACAAGGCCTTTACTGCACTTTTACTTCTCTTTTCCTTTGTATCTTCCACGCACAAGGTTGTTGAAATGATCTAGAAATAATGGACACAGCTTATGATGACTTGCACAGTGATGGCATGTATTTTGGGAATCCTCTTTCAACATTTGCTTTTAACTCTGCAAAAGAATCAGGAGTTATTTAAAGTCCATCTATATTTCTTCTTTTCCATGCTTTTCTTTATTTTTAAATTCCTTATTCTGATTCAGATTTCATGTTGCTGGAGCGCATGCTGGAGTATGTTTTTCAGAAAAGTTGTAGAGGCAATAGAGTTTCTGAATTCTTCTATGTCCAAAAACTTTAAAAAGAGAGAACTTTAAAATAAGTTATTATAAAAATGCTCTATTTTTGAAAACACAGCACTAATGTAACATCAGGGCTTTGAGACCAAAAAAATCACCCCTCTTCTCATCATCCAGTAAAATAAATGTTTCTGTCTGCTTGTTACTTCTTTGCCCTGGTTTGTCTATGGATGCTGAATCTTATCCTATTTGCAGAAATACTACAGATTAATTTTATAGTCTACCGTGTTAATCAATTGATTTATTAGGAAAACTTTTCTGTGTTGTTTCCCCCATTCTTTTCTTTCCTCATTCCCTCTCTTTTTAATCCTTGATCCTCCATAGAATAATTAATGTTGATAACCTAGAATACATTTTTCCACATCTTTCTTTTGTTCCTTTTACTAAACATATATATATATATGTATATATATATATATATGTATATATATATATATAAACTATTTAAAAGCTCCATGAGCAGGTGCCATATGGTGGTCTAATGGTTTAGTCCACCAGGCACAGTCCACATCCATCCCAAGGTCCCCAGTTCAGGACTTGGGGTCAGGGAAAACAACCAAGATGAACAACTAAATAAAATAAATGGAATGCTTCCTCCTCTTCTCTCTGCCTGCCTGCCTGCCTACTTGCCTTCATTCCTGCCTGTACCTGTCCTTTAAAAAAATCATCATAAACATTCATCCACAACTAAATGTCATTCTACTGGGGAGAACTAGGGAGCTGTAGGTATAAGAACAATAGGGCAGTGGTTGAACTGAAAGTTCAATGTGTGTTTCTGAGCTTCAAGTATGGAAAACCAGAGTGTGTGTGTTTTTTTTTATTATAGAGCAAAATTCTATAAGACATAGAGGTGTCATCAAGTATGCAACTTGTCTTTTTTGATTCCAAGTAAGCTAGAACAATCGATAAGTCTTATATTGGTATTTATGCATTTTAGTTAGCATACAGAGAATACCGGTTTTGAGATTAGCTTTACTATTAATTTAATTTTTCAAGTGTATGGAAAAAAATCAAGTTTCAAATTCGAAATGCCATCAGCACAATGTATTCTAGCATTTCTTGTGGAAGATTGTATTTTCCGAGGGTAGGTTCACGGACACACGTGTGGATGTAATATATAGCATCCTCTCTACTCTATACAGCGTCATGATGCCTTGCTTTTATTAAGAGGTGTGGTCAATGTTCTCTCCCCCAGCCTGGTTGGATTACCACTATTTCTTTGTGACCAAAATGCCTACGTTCTTTTGCCCCCACTGGCTAATAAAAATCTAATGCCACAGTCTAGGACACTCAAACTCATAAACGGTTATTGCTTGCTAAGTTTGGATGTAGGTTGGGTTAGAAAGATGTCTCCAGGAGCACAATGATGTCCCTTCATTGCATAGAGCACCAACACTCTGCAAAGATAACCGTGGTCCTTCCGCATCTCCTTGTCATCTTTGTTTCCCCCCACACAGCTGGAAGCATCAAGTATTTTGGCACCGCCAAAGCCCGCTATGACTTCTGCGCCAGGGACCGATCGGAGTTGTCCCTCAAAGAGGGTGACATTATCAAGATCCTTAACAAGAAGGGGCAGCAAGGCTGGTGGCGTGGAGAGATCTATGGCCGGGTGAGTGGAGCGGAGCTTGGCAGCCCGGGATGGGGTATGCGGTGACCTGATCAGAGAGTCACGGACCTGGGAATGTGGAAAGGAAAAGATGGGAGCTGGCTCATGTGGAGGCCCTCCAGGGTCCCAGGGGAGGGAGAGACATAGAGGTGTCATCAGGTATGCAACTTGCCTTTTTTGAATTAAGCATTTGCTCTCTACTAGGGTTTCTATTGGGTGAGAGGAAACAAAAATGAGTTTGGTCAGTCACAGCCACGTGAGGACAGCCTTGTAACCCAGCAGTCCTGAGGTTGGGGGTTGAAGATTGAGATGAGGCATCACAGGAGAGCATGGGGACCCTGAAGGAACCTCTGATCCACCCTGGGAGTAGGTCAGGGTGACTTCCGAGAGGCCAAGTTGATTGCCGAGGAATGAGTAGAGTGAGCCAATACAGGAAAAGTCATAGTCAGATGAGAAGAAAGTATTCGAGGGACCAGGACCAGTATGTGCAAAGGCCCTGGGGTTTGAGAGTGGCTAGCATATCTGGGAGAGATTTATGTCTGTCTTATTCACTTCGGTATCACCAGTGCCTGGAACAGCACCCAGCACATAGTAGGTGCTCAGTAAATATCATATGCATGGAATGGCAAAGCTGGGACTCACCACTCCTCACCAGCTTAAATTTCGACCATCAGGAGGGACCTCAAGTTTCCTCAAAAACGTTTCTGCTTTGTTCTTATTTTTGATATTACAAGGCAGATAATCTTTTTTATTTCATCCATGGATGAATTCCTAGCCTCCAGAATACAGTCTCATGTGTAATGGTTTCTCAGAAATATTTGTTGAATGAAGATAAGGACACTGGTTAAGTGCTTGTATTCTATTGGGGGAAACATGAAAACATGACCTGTGTAATTGCTCAGGTGAACAGATTTTATTAGGAGCCGTGGAAGGTAAATGTGGTGTACCGTGGATGGCATGCAGTGTTTGAGAAAGCCTTTTGGATGTATTAGGATGTCTGGTTTGCAGAGGATTAATCCATCCATCCATCTACTTATCTATCTATCATCTATCATCCATCCTTCCATCCATCCTCCATCTATCATTCATCTCATCTATCCATCCATCCTCCATCCATCATCCATCTATTATCCATCTGTCCATCATCCATCCATCCTACATCTATCATCCATTCATCCATCATCCATCCATCCATCTATTCATCCTCCATCCATCATCCATCCATCCATTATTCATCTGTCCATCTCATCTATCCATTCATCGATCATCCATTTATCCATCTATCATCTATTCATTCATCTGTCTTCTATCATCTATTCATCCATCCATCATTCATCTGTCATCCATCCTGTCCCTAATTTTATTTATCTGTCTATTCATCCATTATCTATCCATTCATTTACTATTAGTTCATCCATCTATCCATTATCTATCTATTCATCCATCCATGCATAATTCTATCTTCTTCGTATTTATCTACTATCCATCATCCATCCATCCATCCAGTCTTTCAACAAATATTTTATTAACTCTCTTGTGTATCAGAAGCTATTCTAAGCTCTTGGAACTCAGTGGTGACTAAGACACAAACCTCCCTACCCTCCGCAGTTCAAGTAGTTGTTGTTGGTGTGTGTGTGTGTGTGTGTGTGTGTGCACGCGCGCATGTTGAACAGAGGACTAATCCATCACTAAGTAACTTAGTCAATTAGATGGTGATAAGGGCTATGGAGAAAAACAGGAACAGGGACTAAGGTGTGCTGGGATTTGCAATTTTCAACAGAGTTCTAAGGAAGTCCCTGCTGATAAGGTGACATGTTAGTAGCCAACTGTAGGAAGTGGGACATCGGTCTAGCATATATGGCAGATGCAAAGGCCCTGAGGTGGATGGGGACATGGGGACCACCTGGAGAAGTGCTCTGACCACCTCCTCATCTCCTTCCAGATTGGCTGGTTCCCTGCCAACTACGTGGAGGAGGATTATTCCGAATACTGCTGAGCATTGCCACACTGGCAGAGAAGCAGACACTCCAGGCTTAGAGCCCAGGATGAGCAGGAAGCAGAGCCAGGGGCTGTGACAGCTCCCAGCCATCTGGAGAGTCCAGGACAGACTCTGAACGGCCCGGGTCCAGCTGGCCAGGCTCCTGATGTGATGTCCTGTGATGGTTAATTTATAGCACCCCGATTCCTCGTGGGCCCCCTTGAGAAAGGTGGGGCTCCGGGCAACCGCTTTGAATAAAATGATGAATGGAAGCCCTCGTGTCGTAGAGGAGACCAGGGACAAGCAAAGACAGGAACTGGGGTCCAGCCGACAGCCCACCCCCTGATCTCCATCTTCACCTGGTTTTGCTGTCTCTGCCATTGACCATCAACATAAATGGGGGCCCTTGTGAAGCAGGAGTGAACATCACACTCACAGGTTCTCGATCCTAAAAATGGAGTTCTTGTTGTCTTTTCTACACGAGAATGGGGTGATTATCTGGAGTCCCTCTAATTCTGCTGAGGGGCAGAAATTTCATTTACGTTGAATCTGGGGTCTCCAGGGTCAGTTCTCTCCAAGGTCACATTTCCATTCCTGGGGCTGTTGGGGTGACAACTGGCCCTTGGGGATTGACTTCAATCACCCTGGTCCTGGCTAAGATGTCATGGTCTCCTACAGATGTGGTTTGTCTGCATCTTTCCTAGTCCCCTGGGCACCTGTAAAAACATCTGGCTGTTTCTCCTTAAAGTCTGGTGGAAAGACGATCCTCTTGGTATGGCCGGAACAGTCTTGCTATGGTCCTCATGCAGATGTTCATCCAAGTCCTTTGCATCCTCCAGTGTCCTGGTTTAGATGCTGACTCTCTGAGGCTGGGCTTTTCCAAAAGCAGAGCCGGAGGCAAGGATTTGGCGATGCAAGTTTCTCTGGGAGGGAAAGCCAATTGGAAGGAAGGGAAGAGCATTAAAAAGTCATTCGCAGCTGCAGCCAGGGAGCCTTGGATTTGGGGTAGGGGGCAAGGTTTCTATGCTCTTTATTTACCAATTTCCAGCAGCCGTAGCTGGAGAGATTGCTTGGGTGTAGACAGGAATTGTCCTGCCGTGTTCATTACAGGCATCGACTCTAGATATTGTCAGTCCTGGGTGGATGCTGGGTGCTGGTGGGTCGGCTCTACAGACATCGCATGCAGCCTTCTTTTCCAGTGCATGCTGTCCACCTGCTGGGCGCCAGGGAACCCTAGTGTTTACTCTCTCCTGGGGCCCAGGGTGCTGGGGAGGCCAGCTGCTGCTTTTTCCTCTTCTCTTTTTTTAAAGAAAATGAGCAGACAGGAATGAAGGCAAGTAGGCTGGCATGAAGAGAAAGGGAGGAAGAGGAGTTTCTTGTCTTTTATTTAGCTGTTCATCTTGGTTGATCCCCCAGCCCTGGGACACAAATCTGGCTCCCTGGGATAGATGCCAGTTGGAGGCCGCAGACTTAACCACTAAGCCACCAGGGTGAGTCACCTCCTTTATTTCACGTCACCCTAGAGTCATTTGGAAGGAGGGGTGGGCATCATGAGGGGATACACGGATACATCTCTGCATGACTCAGTTTGATGAATGTTTGTCTCTCACATGTGGCCAGACTTTAAAAAAAGTCGGTATAATTGATTTTCTTCTCTTCTTTAACATTATGCGAAGTAATATACGATTTGCCATCCATGCCTGTGGCAAGTTTGCTTTTGACGGTGTGAGGGATAACCACGGGCTGTGCACTCCATCTCTAGAATTTTCCATCTTGCTGAACAGAAAATCTGCACCCAGGAAACAGTACCCCCACCCCCCACCACTCCTCCCTGGCAATCGTTGGGGCCAGACCTTTATCTGAAGTCCTTCAGGCTTGACATTTTTGAGGCTTTAAAACTGAGGTGAAGAATCCCCAAATAGGCTTTCAAAAGGCATTGATTTTATTTCATTTAAAAAAAAATACGTTTCGTGTTGCCTCCTAGTGGCCTAATGGTGAAGTACACCACCAGGTGCAGTGCACGTCCATCCCAAGATCCCTGGTTCTCACTCGAGGCCCGTCGGGCCAGCGGGCAACCTCCAAGATGAACAACTGAATAAAATAAATAAATGCTGCTTCCTCCTCTTTCCTCCCTCCTGTCTGCTCACCTTCATCTATACCTGCCCCTGTCCTTTAAAAAAAAGGTTCTATTCCTTGTTTACTTTGCTGTATGCATTTTAGGATATAGAAATGGCACCTCTGTGTGCACATCACACGGCATCCACCGTCAAAGTCCCAGGCCCTCTACCCTCACCTTGTCCCTCCTTCCTCCCCTCTCCCCATCCCCACTCCCCCATCCCCACCCCACAAAAGCCAAAAAGTTGCTTCCCTGGTTCATCTTTTGCAGGATTGACCCTTAGGAGGCAAAGGGATGGTACCCAGGGCTGTGTCTTGACATGGTGGGGAATCGTCCTTTCTTCTGAAGAGGGTCCCACCACGTCCCTAATGGAGGCAGCTGCCATTTTGAATCTACCACGAGTGACCCACATCTCTCACCCAACTTCTTGGGCGGGAGAGCGCTGTGGCCAGAGTTCTAGGGGCGCTTCAAAATCAGCTCTGCCCCCTGGGAACGCAGCGATAATGTGCTAGGGAAGTGAGTCCACCTGCCTGACCCAGGGAGCAAGGAGGGATTCCCCTGGCCCAGGGCACAGAGCTGGTCTGTGACCGATGAGAATCTGCCCTCCTAACCATCACTCCAGGGACTGGTGGGGACCTTCACATATTCCCGTTGTTTCTCCAATCCCAGGTAAGAAGCTGGGTACTGGGTCTGGCTCTGTGGCTCACAAAAAGGGGGCTGTAGGGGGAGAGGCTGCTCCCTAGGAGCTCCCCTTGAGCCACATTTGACTGTACCCGAGGGACCACCTGGTCTGCCAGTTCAGTGATACCCATAAGATCCAGGCTATGAACTTGTTTTTTGTTTTTTAATTTTAAAGCAAAGGTGAAGCAGGAATGAAGGCAAGCAAGCAAGCAGGTAGGGAGAGAGAGGAGGGAGAAGCACTTTATTTATTGTATTCAGTTGTTCATCTTGGTTGTTTCCTCCCAGCCCTGGGACGTGAACCCGGGTCCCTGGCTTCCTGTGGGACTGTGCTTGGCTGGAGGCGGCAGCCCCAATCACTCTTCCACCAGAGGGCGCCCTAACGCTTCATATTGAGAATGACACAGCTCCCCCTCTCTGTGATTTTATTGGCCGAGTAGTGTCCACCAGGCTGGAATGTTGAATCCTCACATAGTGAGAGTATTCGGAACGAAGTTAGTCTGCCAGGGGTCCCTGTGTATCACTCATTCATTCGCAAGATGATGGGCCACCATGTCATGGGCACAACGGGGTCCCTTTTCCCCAGTTTGCTTCACGATGGCCCTATCCCCAGGACCTCAGTATGTGAGTTTGACCAGTCTTTACCGAGGTCATAAAATTAAAGATGAAGTCATGAACTCAATCCAAAAATGGGCCAAAGTATTGGAGTCACTTCTCCAAAGAAGCATAGCCAGCAGGTCCATGAAAAGCAGTTCTTCCTCACTTATTATGAGGGAAATGCAAGTCAAAACCACACTGAGCTATCCCTCAGACCTGTGAGATTGACTCTTCTCCCAAAGACGAGAGGCGACACATATTGACGAGGATATGGAGAAAAGGGAACACTTTACACTGTGGGTAGGAGTGTAAGTTGGTGCCACCTTTATGGAAAGCACAGTGGAGATTCCTCAAAAAATGGAGAATGGAAATCCCATACACTCCTGTCATGCCCCGCAAAGACAAATTAGTAGGGATGTCTGCGCCCCATGTTTATTGCAGCATTACCTACAATCGCCAATATTGGAAACTACCTAAGTGCCCATCATCAGAGGAATGGAGAAAGAGGTGGTCTAGATATGCCATGGAATACTACACAGCCCTGAAAAAGATGGAACCCTGTCCTTTGTGACAACATGGATAGAACTAGAGGGGAGGCTGCTCAGTGAGTTAAGTCAGGAGAAAGACAAATGCTTGATGATCTCACTCATCTGTGGAGTTAAATAAACAAACAAATGAACAGATGAAACAAAAATCAACCCTTGGACTCTGACAACAGAATTGAGGTCACCAATGGGGAAAGGCATGGGCATCCCATGGACCATGGAGAGGACTGTTGGTAATTTGGTGGAGGGAAGGGTGTGTTGTCAGATGTTTGATGGATGGAGAACCAGCCCCCCCTGGGCTTATATTACTGTGTAAATCAAAGCTGCCTCAATTAGTATGAATAAAATAAAATGAGGGGATTAGAGTGAACCCCAATCCACTGTGGTGGCCTTAGAAGAATTTGGACAGACATTTACGGGCAATGAGAAGGCAGTTGTCGACAATTCAAGGAGTGAGACCTCAGAAGAGACTGACCCTGACCACACCTGGATCTCAGAAGTGGTGTCCAGAACAGCGAGACCACAAAGGCCTCTGGGGTCAGCTCCTTCACGTGGGGCTTTGTTACGACAGCCCAGCAGATGAATGCACCAGCTGTGTGCCTGCACTGGGCCTAGAGCTGCTTGAGGTATATACAACTAAACAGGGGACTCTCACAGCCAAGAAGGCTGCTGTCACCCGGAGCGATGTGTTTCATGATTCGGATGTCAGGAGGCCATGGGAATAGAGACACAACTGACTGGGGGTGGTGGTGGTCAGGGTGGGCTTCCTGGAGGAGGAGGCATTTCATGTGGAACATGAACAACCAACTGGAGTGAGTTCTTTCAGAAAAATGAAGGGGTGTTTTTTTTTTCCCCCCAAGGGGTGATACAAGTGCGGGCACAAGTGCCTTGTGGGGTTTGGGACTTGCAAGAAGGTTCACCGTGTTTAGAGAGGGTGGTGTGGGGGCTGGATAAGATGTTGGACAGAGCTCCAGCATGGCCTGAGGCAGAGCCTGCCTTTTTATATGTCCCCCAGGGGGGCCAGGAAGCAAGACAGGGTGACCGGCTTCCAAAGTCACTTTCAGGGTGCTGGAGGTGATGAGGGACAGGGATCTTTCTACCCAGGAAGACAGCTCCTGGGTGGGGAGTTGTATTCAAGGGAACAGCCAGTCACCCAATCTGCTAACGCAGAGATGTTAAAAGGCACATTCAGTGCCACGACGTCCTAACTCGGAAGTTCTCCTAGTCAGCATCATTACGCTTCCCATTGACACTCATTTATTCACCCCAAACCATATTAAAGGACTCACCCAGAGGGACCCACAGAATCTCCTTCTAGGTCAACCCTGGTGGAGTAGCGGTTGGGGCTTTTGCCTCCAGTGGAGCACAGTTCATGTACATCCCAAAGACCCAAGTTCAAGTCCCAGGGCTGGGGAACAACCAAGATGAATAATTAAATAAAATAAGGAATCTTCTTCGTCCTTCTCTTCCTTCCTGCCTGCCTGCTCGCCTTTGTTCCTACCTGCACCTTTGCTTTGCAAAAATAAATTAAAAAGTCTCCTTCTAGAGTCTGGCGGGATACAAACACTGCTGGCTTCGTGTGCCCAGGATGGAGGAAGAAGGAGTTTGGGAAGGTTAGAGGGACCAGATGCTTCCTGAAAACGGAGTTTGGAGATGGATCTTTGAAAGATAAATATTTATGCTGTTGAGAAGGCAGAGACACATCTTATTGCCACTTCTTTATCTTTGACCCGGAAGACTTTTCAGATTTCCCCCACTTCTTTAATTCCTCCCAGTGGCCTCAGCGTGGGTTCTTGAGTGGAGAGGATTTTTCTGGAGGAGAAATGTTCAAGCCAAATGAGTGACTCTCTAATGGTGGAATTTCAATGAAGTCAGGCAGGGGGTGGATTTTTGTTTCTTTTCAAATCCATTTTATGGAACGATGATGGTACGAAGTTGTACCAATTGGATGCCTATATCACGCTGAGTTTGGGAATAAGTGTGAAATCATACCACCATCAAAGCCAGACGTGTATCCATTACCTCCCAAAGTTTTTTCCTGGGGTGAATTTTCATGGAGGGTCCCAGCGTATTTCACAGGGACGCAATGCCTGCCATCTTTCCTCACCCATCTGAAGTCGTGTGCTGCCCTCTACTGGCCCCTGCTGGTGTCGCCTCCAAATCTTGCTTTCGATTTAAATTGCTGGGAGATTAGCTGGAAAGTGAAAGTTTAGAATTCAGGCTTTCTTGCGTTTCTCTGAAGGTGAGTGATGCAGAGCATTTTTTTTTCCTGTGTGTCTTCGCGGGAAAAGTGTCCGTTCAATGCTTCTGCCCATTTTTTTCAGTGGGTTATTTGCTTTTTTTGTGATGGAGGTATCTGAGCTCTTTATGTATTTTAATTTCTTTTTTAAAGGAAAGGTGCAGGCAGGAATGAAGGTGAACAGGCAGGCAGGAAGAGAGAGGAGGAAAAAGCATTTTATCTATTTTTCTTTAGTTGTTCACACTGGTGATTTCCCCCTCACCCAGGGGTATGTGACCTGAGCTTCTTCAGAGGTAATTGGCCTAATCATTGCTCAACCCGGCGGGGCGGTGTGTGTGTGTGTGTGTGTGTGTGTGTGTGTGTGTGTGTGTGTGTGTGTGCACTGAGCTTTTTGTATATTTTAAAAGACGAACCTTTCCTATGATGTATGTTGTCCAATTATCTTCTGCCATTTCCTGTTTGCCTTTTTGTTGCTTTTTAGTTTGATGCAATTCTAGTTGTTTAGTTTTACTTTAGTTTATTTTGCGGTAGGAATCCCTTCTCCAAAGACATTTTCGAAGTTGATGGCATGGAGCGTTTTCCCTACATTTTCTTCTATGTATTTTATGGTTTTGGGCCTTAGGTCCAGGTCTTTGATCCATTTTGAGTGAATTTTTGTGCCAGACACTAATGAGTAACATAATTATACACACACACACACACACACACACACACACACACACACACATAGTGTGGTGTGCAATACACAAAGATTGAGGTGGGGTTTAATCTCCTAAAATGCATCTAGCCATATAAACAAAAGAAATAAAAAATAATGAACCCCACCAAGCCCCTCGTTTTTAACAAAAACAGAAAAAAGTCAGGCTTTCCAGATTGAAATTTATTTTATTTTTAATATGTATTGAAATCATTTTGATTTACAAAATAATATAAACTCATAGATGCAGGTTCCCTATTCCTCAAATATATGACAACACACCCTGCCCACCACACAATTAACAAAAGTCTCTACCGTCCAAGGGACCCCCACCCCCTCCTCTCACCCCATCCCCTTCCCCTCTGGTGACCTCAGTTCTGTTGTCGGAGTTCAAGGTTGGTTTTCCTTT